>APFE030500556.1:0-14169 GCA_000404065.3 Pinus taeda | reverse complement strand
CAACACCATAAAACACATATACACAGAGATTTTTCCCACTAGATCCAAACCAGGACTACCAGCTTGATTTTTCATTATTTTCCTTTCAATGTTACAATACATATTTATACATATCGAAGCATCCAATACCATGGACCGAAAACCATCACGTCCAAAACCATGTGTGAAAAATCATGCACAAAACCATAGGTAGGTCCGCCCAACCTAATATGGGGTCCAAAAACAAAATTGCACCTCTCAAACCCCCGATAACCCCCCCCCGGCTACGTAATTGGTGCAACAAAGGGGGGGCTCCGCCCCCATTCTAACCCCCCAGTTAACTACGTGGGCTAGTTGTGGAAAGAATATAACACAACCCAACAACAAGCACCCTGTGCTTGGTACACTAGGATCGATGGTCATTTCACGGGTTCGGCTTCACCAAAAGTGAAGAAGATGCAAACCTTTACCATATTATGGTTGAATTAAATTGTTGGTTCTAATTCTGACAGATGATGATAAGTTGATTAAGCCTTGCAAAGAGGATCTTGCAAGAGAGTTCGAAATGAAGAACTCGAGGCTCATGCACTGCTTTCTAGGTATGGAAGTATGGCAAGGTGATGAGGAGCTATTTGTCTCTCAGGGAAAGTATGCCAACAATATACTCAAGAAGTTCCACATGGAGAGAAGTAAACCCATGGAGATTCCTCTAGCAGGTAACTAGAGGAAGGAGGGTGCTACTTCCGGTGAAATAGTGGAGGCTACTATTTATAGGTAGCTTGTGGGCTCACTCATGTATTTGGTGAACACATGACTAGACATGTGTTATGCAATTAACCAACTTAGTCAAGCGATGGTTAAGTTGACCAAGGTGTATTGGAAGGCAACCAAACATGTGTTGAGATACCTCAGAGGCACTACTCAGTATGGTCTTTGGTATAGACAGACAGAGGGAGTGAAGATTCAAGGCTTCACCGATGCAGATTGGGTAGGGAGTCCATCCGACAGGAAGAGCACACCAGGAGGGAACTTCAGTATTGGGTCAATAGTTGTTTCTTAGTACAGTAGGAAACAGAGATGAGTTGCACTCAGTTTAGAAGAAGTAGAGTACATGGTTGTTAGTCAAGCAGCTTGTGAGGCTATCTGGATGATGAATATTTTGGTTGGTTTGTTTGGTTAATAGATGGATCCAACTGTGATTTACTATGACAATCAGAGTTGTATCAAACTCTCTGAGAATCCAATTTTTCATGATCGATCCAAGCATATTCATATCCTGTATCATCATCTTCGAGATTGTGTGCAAACAAGAATCACGTGTTCCGAGTACATTCCCACAGAGGAGCAGGATGCAGATATTTTGACAAAGGCTTTGTTAAGATGAAAATTTGAGTTTCACAGAGGCAATATCGGGGTAGCAGATAATCCCTTTCTTGTTGAAAGGGAGTGTTAAAAATAGAAACGAGAAATCATAATTTAATTTGTCCTTGAATTAAATTAGGAATTAAATCGAAATTTTATTCTCATAATAACTTGTAATAGTTAACTAAGTTAAATTGATTTAGTTGGCTTAGGAAATACAAGTTGGAAGTCTATCTAGAGTCATGTAGAGTGATCCCTAAATTTTAGGGGGCCGGGTTGAGTTATTTTGAGTTGTAATTAATTAACTCAGCCTAACTGAGTTATAGTCAGTTAAACTAGTTCTAACTGTTGGAGGAACTACTAGGAGGTCTAGTAGTGGGGATGAGCACCAATGCAGCTTCATTGTTCCACCAGTTAACTGAAGATTCACTCATAAATAACTCATGCATGTCAATTCAGAGGAAGACCGAATTGAGATTAGAGTTTAGGGACAATGTACTATCAATTGTATAATTTTAGGAGTTGTATAGATGGTGCATACAATTAGTTGAGGGCCTATGGATGGATTGCGCAGTTATGAGTGGGGAATTTCCCAATTAAATATGGGCTAATTATCTCAGGAATTGCGCAAGGAAGTAGGGGCTTGGTAGAAAACAAAATTGGCTAAGTGTTGAATTGAGATGGTTTGTGAAGCAGAGAGATAGATTGTACTTGTGCAGGAATTGTTCGGGTTGAACAAGAATTGTATTTTCTTCTCAGATATTCTGGTTAATGCAATATAGATAGTCAGGGATTTTTTAGCAGTTGCTTTCCCCAAAGAAATATCGTGTTATGTGCAATTGAAATTCTTCCTTTTCTGCTTATTGTTTTCATTAATCAATTTTGGTTTCCGCTGAAGAGTAGAGTAGATTCTTGTCTTATGTTTTAGCATATCACATAAGTTGTTGAATCTACAATCTGGCAGAGGCTTTAGCAGGGGTTAACTTTGGTGGAACAACCAAATGTGGCGGCACCCCACCAAAGTTAGTGGGATTAAGTGGCCTTATATTAGGGAGCCACATGGCCCAATCCAATGGTGCCACATGGCACCCCGTTGGCATCTAGTTGGGCTAACCCAACCAACCAAATTTGACCACAATTTCAACAATTAACAACATTGGTTAATTCGTTGGCGGTTATTAATAGTTCGACAGTTGGTTTAATATTAACTAATCGTCACAACCAAGAGTTAGAGTTTTCAGTGGGCGGTGTATTGACTATGTCGACGGTTTATATTTCTGTGCATGGTTATACCACGATTAATGGTCAAAATTTGTTGGCGGATTGATATATAAAACCAACAATTTATATATTTCAAACAATTATTAGTCAACAAATATCATTGATGGTTATGAGCGGTAACATTATTTTTTTACAAGAGTTAATACATTATAACAATTGGTGGTTCCATGCATTAAAATGGGTTAGAGGGTTTTGAGCCCATGACCCACCATCCATCAATATTCTATATTTAAGCTACCAACCAATGTGCCTGGGGTGGGGACTTTGTTATGTCTACCCACCGACATGTTTTTAAACCAACAAAAATGCCATAAACAATGAACAACAAGGAAGGTCGAGCGGAACCCCAACGTGCAATAGAACCTTGACTCAATAGAAACCTCGTGTGGGCACGAGGAATGAAGGGTATATTCTAGGGAAATATTCCCTAGAATATTCATAGAATATTCCTTTTTATGTTGTTGAGGAATCTTGAAGATTCCCTAAGGGTCTAGGGATGATAGTGACATAATATAGATGAGTTTATACTCATTTTAACCAGAATTTTTCAAGGATCTCAATGGTGCAGTTTGTTTTTCTATTTGAGTAGCGAATCTAAGAGGTCATGGAATAAACCTGCATTCCTCATTAATTGTTGGGCATGAAGTTCGAGACAACAATGCATATTTCAGAATTGGGTCATGTTTACAGACAAAAGCCTCATAAGGATGAGATGGACTTGTTGGTACCATGATTGTTGTGTTTTGAGCAATCAAATTTCAATTCACTCCCAGGATTGGAGGTATAATGATGTATTGTGCCATGTACTTGTTTTCATTTTGTTGAGATGAATGAAGCAACCTCCCCACTATTGGAGGAGGACCCAAAGACGTAGTCTACAATGGATAGACTTCATTCTCAAACTTTTGGGTGCATTTTCTTTATGGTCTCCTTTATGTTGCTTCTTCTTTAAGTATTTACACATCTGGTTTTTACATGTTCTTTCATGCAATTTTGCTAACATCAACTGAAGAAAAGATCTTGCATAATGTTGGTAATAGAGGAATACAGAATCAATCTCTGAAGTATGCGAGCATATCTGAGGCAGTTTGTAGAGCATCTTTGTGGTATTTTGTATACAATTTTTGAGGTAGTTCGTAGATCATCTCTGTGTAAGGCATTTTGTAGAGCATCTTTATGGAAATTTGTACACTATCTCTGAGGCAGTTTGTAGAGTGTCTCTATGGAAGTACGTACACTATCTCTGAGGCAGAAAGAAGGAAATTTTATGAGGCAGTTACTAAGGGCAACCATGCGAAATTTCTTAACAGTATTAAGGACAGACATGTGGCATATCTTTGACATACTTCTTGTGGATTATTAAAGGTTATTGTTTCGTGGAGGGACGACTTGGAACTTGAGCTTCATGTTCGCTTATCTATGACTTGGATTTATCTTGTTGACAAAGATTCTATAAGGAAAAGATTGGTGGGTTTTGCCCTACCCTCTGGACTAATTCATGGTGTCTCTTATCTCTTGTGCATTGTAATCTCTATATTTTTTAATGTATAATTGCTTGATGCATTAAATAAAAGAAGTAAGTACTAAAATGAAACATATATATCACAAGTAATTATTATGACCAAAATTTCTAGTTTACAAACGAATTTCAGCACCCACATCACATTTGAGCTCAACTTTTTACATCACATTCTTGTTGCAGTGAATTTCTTTTGGTGAGGAGACATCTTTTTTTCTTTTTCTTGATAAGGCATATATAACAAAAGGTGCAAATTAGTATGATATTTTAAATAATTTTGTGATAACCTCGTAGAATTGTTTCTACCATCCCCATTTGTTTAATGAATACATAATCTAGTTGTTGGCGTTAAAAATGGTTTTATAGAACAATATATACATACAATGATTGTGGTAGGTCAATGGATTGGGAAAAAATGTGGAGGAGGAGGAGGTATTAAAGCGAAAAATGCTAAAAACTACACCAACCTTGAGAGTGTTGGTGTTGATGATTATCTCTATTGTTTGAATATAGAATTGGTACTAATGATTATAATTGTTCTTTAAATGAAATTTAAAGTCATTTAACAACATAGATGACAAAATTAAATGGAAAAGTAGGTCCTTCACCCCTATTATCCTTGTAAAGCTCTAAAAATATTATTTAAGAGTCACGTTTGGGGTGAGAGATTATGAGATAGGTGAATGCTTGATAAGTGAGTGCATTTAAATATTTACACAAGACTCCCAAGATCCACAATTGCAACCATTGATTAATGTTTTCAAAAAAAGAAATTAAATGGCATTGACCCAAATGAAAAATGTTTTGGACATCAAATATGAAGAATGTTCTAGACACTGAATGATTAAAGAAGATACACATTGGTGTGTATATCACACTTGCAAACATGTGTAGACTACACTTATTGACATAATGAATAATGCAAATGGACTATGTGACAGTGAACTGACACAAATCATTTAGTAATCTATTTTTAGTTAATGAAAATTGTTGTTAACAATTTTCCTCATAAATAATGGCATTTGTAATTATTGTTTTTATTTCTATCTTTGAAAATTTCTTATCCAAATAAAAATATATTGTCATTTTATAATTTTTAAATAATCTTAAAATAAAACACTACATTTTAAATATTCCAATAAATATTTTATTTTTAAAATATAAAAATTTTAATATAAAAATATTATTTAAATATTGGAAAACATTATAAAAAAAAATATTTCTCCTTAATATAAAGTTAAATTAAATTAATTAGGCAATCAACTAGCTTCTATTATTCTTTGCATAGTAAATACTAATAACTCCACTCCTCAAATAGGAAGCAACTCCTTTTTCAATGTTTCTTACAAGACCAAATATTTGTTTGTAGGTTAGCTTTCATCCACCAACCTTAAATTAGAGAATTATAAGTGACTACACCAAGAACAAAGCTTAGTTTAACATACAACATGATAGCATTTCCATACATTTCATTACTCGTACATCCAAAGATTATATAATGTAATGTATCCAAACCTTGTTAGGAGAGTTCTTTCATCTTTGTTCACTGAAACATTTCACAATGTGAAAAAGCCCTTCAATTGTAATTATTAAGAATGGATAAGCCTATAAATTTTATATGTGAATAATAACTTAAAGCTTAAACAAATTGTACAAAGCAACCCATGGAATGTTATATAGGCTAATTGTACAAAAGCAACCCATGGATTCCATTGATTTAACAAAAAAAAATAATGTTATATAGACTTAATTTACATGTATGTTTTTTTATGCATACGAGGTGGTCTTAGGGCAATACAACTTTTCAATCATAGGCTGAATTGAAGTTTTAACATTTTCTAAGTCCATTGTTCCATCCTCCTTATCAAGAACCACTTAGGGATGTACATGAACAATTGTGGAAATTTCACCATTTTAATAGAAATGTACGTTTCCACTTTAACTGAGTATCACTTCATTATTTTACATTCTCAAACTATAATTGTCTTGATAGCTTCAATTCATAAATGCCCTGAAATTTATTCAGGGATCTTAGGGATCTTAAAATTTGTGATATTTTAATTTGTTTTTTTAATTTCGGTGTGAAATATGATAGTGGAAAAAGCCTAAAGAAGTTTGGGAAGAATGAGTGTGTATATTTTACACGTCTAGGGCAGTAGACAAAAAAAATAAAAATAAATAAATAAACATTTCATTTTGGAATGTAATGCGTTCAAAGACATCAAAGAAAATTATGGAAATATGTTAGCATTTGTTTCTTGGCATTGACTTTTTAGCAAAAAAATTGTTAGAAAGTTAGATCAACTCATCATCAATTTGAATAAGAAAAAATTGAATTGCAAAAATCAGAAAACAAAAAACCAATAATCCCATCAACTATTTTTAATCCCATAAACATTAAATATCATTTCATTTTATTTCTTAAACAAATTTGCTTACACTACCACATTCCTTCCTTTGGGAAGTTAACTCCACTTAAGCACGTGTGTTTGAATGAATGCCACAGCTTGGATATGATTCCCCGTGTTGTTTGAGTGAATGCCCCAAACTTGGAAATGAGAGGATTTCCTATATTGTTGGCTGCCCTCTATAACTTACCATCTGGTATTGAAGACTTATCTATTTGAGCAATTGAAATGTTTATTGAATTGAAACAACTCACAACACTTATAAAACATACCAGAATTGAGTATCTATTAATACATGTCATGGAAAATCTTGGAATTTTGTGAAGTGTCGTTCATGGTTCGTCTCAAATACTTAGAGCTTTTTAGGGGTGAAAATGGATAATGTGTTAACATTAATTTCATTTCATGCTGACGCCATCATCACATCTTGATATGTGTGGCATTGTCTCTCTTATTTCATTAAAAAACATGCGAATAAAAAGCGTTATTATTATGTTTGATGAGAAGTCCATGTGTTAAATGGTTTTTTTTAATATGTATGTTAAACTCATTCCCTTTTTTTTATAATTAATCAAAAATGGATTATAAATTAATTTTGATGATATATATAATGAAGTAAATATTTTAATGTTTATTTATGTTTATCAATTATTTAATTTATATCATTAAAATAAGATTAAAATTTCATGGAAGAAATTTAAATATATATGTATAAAAACAAAAATAAAATTATGTTTTATTTTTTTATATAAATATTAAACTTTTTATTTGAATTTGAAAATAATAATAGTGTAAGATAGATATATGTGTTCAACTTCTACTAAGCGAGAATTTACACTAATTTGATATTATAGATTGTGTTGATGTTGATTTGAAATGTTATCGCAACATTTTGTTATGGTGATAACAATTATTTGAAAATGATTTTGAGACATTATCCTACGAGGGAGGTACCATGGGAACCACCAACCCACCATGGTTCGCACCATGGGTGCTACCAACCCACATCCTTTTGCATTAAAGGTCACTTGAAATGACTGATGTTTTTCATCTAGAGCATTGTTTGGGTTAAAGGATTCTTTATAGTCTGCACAGGTATGGAACACCTCTCCCACGACAAATTGGTTGTCGTTAGACCTTGTATCAACAACAAAGGAATGTTCATTTATGATTTCATCTTGGGTTACTGCTTTGGGATCGAGAAACTCGGGCTCTGTGGTACACATGGACATTGCCGCAACAATTGCATACGACATGTTTTAATTGTGAGGATCATGACCTTTCGACAACATATTTTTATACAAGTTTCTTCATGGGCTCAAGGTGGCAAAAGAAAGGTCATCATGTGGTTGACGTTCTTCAGTTGTTTAGTTCCTCCCAATGTTCGTGGTCTCAAATGACCGCAGTGGATGCAACACTACTTACACGGGGCTCTCCTGTCTTAGAATATTGGGTATACATACACCTTGCCCCTTGTCACTGGTGGAAATTACATTGTCATACTATTTCGGTGCTCTCCTGTCTTAGAATATTGGGTATACATACACCTTGCCCCTTGTCACTGGTGGAAATTACATTGGATGTTGATATTGTTTATGCAATATCTATGGTGTCTGTGTTTTTTCTGCTTTTCTTACACAATTATGGTTCAGGTCCCCTATTTGAACTAATTGTGATACTTCCTACCGTGACCTCCCAAAATTATGAACCGACGAACATTTCTTTCCACTGTCTAATATCGGTATGTGGTGTATGGTATCAAGGAACTTTCTTGGTTTTGTTCTGATACATTCCTTGTCTTTTGTCATCCTCTGGTATATAAGAACATACAAACCCTCTCGTGTTTTGGTTTTCCAGTTGTCAAGGTCTCAAGGAAGTTCCTGTGTGGATAGTTTTGGTCGATTAAGAAACAATTGGTCTTATGTGGCTGCAATCAATCTACATTTCTCATTGTTGTCTATAAACGACGTAGTGGTCTTGGTCTGGGACTACTTGTCTTTCTATCAGTTTTCCTCATCTGGTTTGTGTTGGCTATATAAAGGTTTTCTTATTCGGTGTTCATACATCACTTACTCTACCAGTTCTTACACATATACCCCTTCTGCTTGCTCGGCCTATCTAGGGAACACCCTTAGAGTTACTTATTATCCCAGGGGTTTGGAGTCTTTGTCGTGTGTTTTATTGGCAGGTTACTTGTGGCAATGGCATCGCAACAAAGGCATCCCTGTCATCGAGGAGGTACTTCGAGAGCATCCTCATCCAAACATCGTTGCCTATCCATTATGTTTACCTTTTTTAACACTAAATTTATAGTCAATTTCCAGTTGTTGGTAGCTATCTCTTACTTTTGAATTTTGTTTTATCAAAATTGTAGTTGCAAATGAATCTCTTTAATCTGAAAATTATAATTTTTTTTTTTTTATGCAACTCCAAGAACTTCATGCATATATACTTTGGCTCAAAAACTATCTCAAAAGTCTTCTAAATAAACAATGTGAACATATAGATTTATCTTTGTAATCCTTTTGATTATTAATAAACATCTATGAACAAAATTCAAACCAAAAAGAAGAATTCTATATCTTAGAAACTAGTTAGTCATAAAAGACACTTCTCACTTCTCCCATCTCCCCTTAACATTCAAATTATATTAACAAGTTTAAACCAAAATCATATCATGGAAAGTTAATTGAATTGGATCGTGGAGATTAATACAACCACAACTTTGAGATGGCACACATGAGTGAATGTTTTTCAATCATACCATTAAATACATAGACAACTTCTTACTTAGAAAGGCTTCATTAAAGAAAACAAAGCTTGAGCTTTATTATTTTAACAATACTTCTATAACAAAATTTTACAAACTTCAAAGTTGTATTTTGGCAAAAAAAAAAAAAAACATCATTAATAAAATAGTAAAAATAATTTTATGTTGAAAGGTATACCAATAAAGAAAGCATTTTTTTTTTAATAGTAAAAGAGTTTGATTTTATTTGTATGTGGAAAGACATAGACATAAGGAAGTATGTTTTTTATTTTATTTTTTTAATAGTAAAAGAGTTTGTTTTCATTAAATAAGTAAAGAAAATATACCATCTAATATGTTATGAGGGAAATTAAATTTGTGGAAAAACCAATTTTTTTAAGCATCTAAAAATTTATATTATTTTTGAAAGACAAACTTAATATATAAAATCATTTAATAAGCATGTCTTTCAGATTAATCACATCAATTTTATTTGGTCCACATTTCGAACCAACTAATGTGGTTCATCTTTAGGACGAAGGTTTGTCCTAAGGATGAACCACATTAGTTGGTTCGAAACTGTTTAGTCAATTTAGTATGTCCTAAATTGCTACATTAATTATCAATCCGGGAGTCGTAAATTGATGAAGTGTGGTGCACTGTATGTGCAAGACAACCTCTTTCTTACTTTTATTGTTTTCAGTTTTTATCTTGTTTTGGGGTTTTGTTCTTATTGGTCTCCTAAAGTGTCTAATGCAAATGGAAATCCTATTCTAAGGTCTTAAGAATACTTTTAAAGGTCAAGTATGGATGTAGATTTCAAGACAATGTTTATGTCCCTTATGGTAACTTCCAAAACTTAGCACTTCAAAAGATCTCAAAACATACTATTGATAAAATCAGTGTTTGAACAAAAGTGTAAATACGCAACTACTTAAATCAAGCAAAAGATGAAGTGTTGATCATGAAGTTATTGTCTCTGTTGTCTATCTAATTACAGAAATAAAATCTAAACCACTGCACTCAAAACCAAAAATTGCAGACTAATGAAAGAAAAATCAAATTACTTCACTTATAATCCGATAGCTCGCCAATTAACTTCTCGGGTTAAGCCATGGCACCGAAGATAACATCAGATAACATGAAGAATTGATATCTAAATTACCTACTTGCAGATTAATGAAAGCAAAGTCAAATTACTTCACTTATAGCCTGATAGCTCGCCAATTAACTTCTCGGGTTAAGCCATGGCACCGGAGATAACGTCAAATAACATGAATTACTTGATATCTAAATTACCTACTTGCATATTAATGAAAGCAAAATCAAATTACTTCACTTATAATCTGATAGCTCGCCAATTAACTTCTCGGGTTAAGCCATGGCACTGGATATAACGTCAAATAACATGAAGAACTTGATATCTAAACTAGCTAATAGCAACAAACAAATCTCACTAAAATCAAAGCATAACAACTGAAATTTAAAAGCTAAAAAGTTCAGCAGAGAAGCAAATCTCAGATCACTACTTGATGCAAAGATTATATTAAAAAGCTCGAGCATAACCTATCCTGAAATGCACTGATCAGTGTTAGTGAAAAATATAACAATGCTGCAAAATCATGTACAGGAATTAAACGATTAACACCATAAACAAATTATGAGAAATATACAGTGGAAATAAGAGAAAATACAAATGAAAACTTTGACAAAAATGAAAAGCGAAACCTCGGCCAGCAGGGGCCCTCTGCTCAGCCTTTGGTTAATATGTTGTCACCTCAAAATCACGCTTTAAACAGTCATAAGAAAATAGAGTTTTTGTATTGCAAAACAGAGAATATGTCTTCTCGTTACAACAACAAGATTAACGTTAAACCAATAGCATCAAGGCTAGCATCAAGACTAACTACTTGTGTTTGCAAATGTTTTATTTATAGAGGAAAATAGATAATTGTCGTTTGGAGAAAAATATTCAGCAGAGGACACGTAAACAGGACAGAATTTGTGAGTTTAGCTTCTTGGTTGCCATAAACATTAAATCTACGAAAGGTGGGTGTTAGATTGCGTCATGGAGACAGCCTGCAGTTGGAAAAAGTGGATCCATGAACTCAGGAACGGTCTCGGACTTATTTCACGTGCTGGAACAGAGACTTAATGGACGTAGGATTCTTTGTTGACCATCCTTTGACCGATGCCTTTCTTTACGAATTCAACTAAACAAATAGGAAGTTGTCCATGTGTAGAACATTTCTGAGCTACCCACGTGCCTCGTTTCCCTTGCCGACACCTGTAATCTATAGAACAATGAAAACAGCTGCGGAATTGCAAGTCAGCTGCGGAAAGTGGCTACATTCCGTAGCTAATGAACAAAATCTAAATCAAATAGCACACACAAGGATATAGTTTGAAAACCACTTAAATGCACTCCTAGAATCAATATGTAACAATCTTTGATAGCTTATGGAGCATTGATGTGGAAAAATGGAAGAGAAAAGGTTTAGAAAAGTATGTAGAAGAGAGGTAGTTCTGGGGCTCAACAGAAATGTCGACCAAATAACATTGATGTGATTAATCCGAAAGACATACTTACTACATTATGGATCACAAAATCATAAGATCTAAAAATATGAAATCATTTGTATTTGCTAAAATTAACATATCCTGGTAACTAAAAAAATTAACATAAAAGAAACCAATAATAAAGTGGACATGTTGAGGAACAAGTGAACACAACTTCAAAAGTTGAACCATCTAGATAGCGGGAGCCTGGAGCAGCCTCCGAGATCGTTAGGAGGAAGCTAGAGAGTGTGTGAGGAGCCATAGTCAGCCACGAGAATGTGCACAACTCCAGAGCCATGGCCCCAGGGGGGGCCACGAGATGGATCTACCCTTTCCACCTAAGCTAGCTGCATTCCGGGATCTTGTTGCGGCATGCAATAAAAGTCCAGCAACCGAAAACCAGCAAAAGTTTGTAAAAAAATGGAATCCATCCCCACAGTTGCTCTATCGACTGAAGAACCCTACAAAGCAGCATTAAACCTAGCAGAACGAGGGCTTATTGGACAGTTCACAAGCTTATGGCCCTTGCCTAAAGTTGTAGATGCCTGGGTGCAAAGGAAATGGTGATCCTTGGTCAAGGAAGGAATACAAAGCCATTTCATTGGCAAAGGCTTCTTTGTATTTGTATTTGAAGCAACAGAAGACAGGAACCTCATATTTAGAAACGGCCCGTATTTCATGCAGCCTAAGGGTCTGTATCTAAATCAATGGACACCAAACCTCAATCCAACTCAGGATGTGCCTTCAGCTGTTTCGGCCTGGGTGCGAATGCCCCATCTACCTCTGCACTGTTGGAACCCTAAATCCTTAGAAACCATAGGCAACAAACTTGGTAAATACATCGATCGAGCGGAAAGAAGAGATCAGTACTCCTGTGCGAGAATTTGTGTAGAAGTAGACCTAGAGGAAGGTCTCCCTGAAGCTATTAAACTCATGGTGGGTGACTTGACACACATACAAGTGCTAGACTATGAGCAACTCCTATTTAAATGTCGGCACTGCCATGGCTATGGGAATTTTGCCAAGCATTGTAAAAATAAATCAGAGGATGGGGCTGAGAAGGAGAAAGGAGAACAATGGACTCAGGTTCAGAAATCATGAATAACTAATCAAAGCAACAGGAACAAATGGAAAGCCTTGTTCACTGGGAGGGGTTCCCCTCCCGAAGCCTAATCAGAAGGAAGCTCAGTCCCACCAAGAGCAGACATACCCACAAATCCCTTTGAAATACTTAGCACACCAGAAAAACTCCAAGATCCAGCAAATAAAGAGGTTGAACAATAGGCTAACAACATGGAAGAAAACAAAAGGTAGGAGGAAACAATCTCTCTCCAAATCGAAACCCCAAAAGGGCCTCTAGCTCCCCAACCTATGCAGATATGACAAGGAAGAAGACCTCAGAGATATCGGGATCCTCGGAAGATGAAACAACTGAGAGGCCCTCGAAAAGAGTGGGGAGGAAATCTCACAGAGAGGCCAGAGAAGAAGAAGTAGAGAGACAAAAAATGCAAGGCAGCCAGGCCACTATAGAGATGTCTATCGACAAAAATACTAAAACCAAACCTCCCAAGGGAGGTGCTGCCCCAACCCTTGCCAGTAAATAACACGATTAGTCTCTTGGAATTGCAGAGGACTGGGGAATCCATCAAAAGTTGAAGCAGTCAAGAGCCTATTGAAATCAAAACTCCCCAAGATCCTCATGCTCCAAGAGACTAAAATAGAAGGTGAAGCCCTTTTGGAACTCAACAAAGTAAAATGGAAAACAAAAGCTGGAAAAGCGGTAAGTCCAGAGGTACATGCAGCGGGATAACCACTCTCTGGGAGGCTAACAAGTTTCAGCTTGAGAGCTCCTTTTAGACGTAGCATGGGATTTACACCAAACTTCGACACCTCTCAAGTAAGATAAACTTTGCTCTCTTTAATCTCTATGTACCTGTCCTCTATGCAGAAAAGGAAAAATGCTGGCAAACTCTGACTGATTTTCTGGAAGCATACTCCCTCAAGAATATAATTATTTTAGATATCATTTTTGGGATTCAACTGCATTAAGTAAGTCATTCAAACGTATGACCATTTCCATGAGAGGTAGTCGTAACTGACTAATTTCTCATGATTTTTGAATAGTTCACTTAGCACCCATTGCATCGGGTGATGCTCACAGGGGTGAAGAAGTGGGATTGAAACTAGTGAAATGTGGAGAACGAATCACATAGCATCAATCATCACTTCCGGGGCTTGCACCCGGTAACCAGGACTTCCCAGGAGGTCACCCCTCCCAGATCTCCTCTGGCTCAAGCGCGCTTAACTGTGGA
>APFE030500550.1:31190-65389 GCA_000404065.3 Pinus taeda | reverse complement strand
GTAAACAATTTATTTAAAAAAATTATTCATAATACTCATATTACTTTAAAATAATAATAATAATAATTCAAATTTATATTCTCAAAACTTCATCTTAAAATATAATTAATACAATTTGCTTCTATAAATATATAATAAATGAAAAATTAAAATATAATTATTCAAATTCATATTATAATTAAAAAAATATTTAACATTATAAACATTAAATTCACTCTAATTCAATTTGACCCAACCAATATATCTTAATTTTCATATTGTTATCCATGGTTCTTTTTTTCCATTGTTTTTTGGGTTCCTTTCGTGTTGTTACTTGCTTTTAACAAAATAACATTAAAGATTATATTTTTTTTTAAATCTTTGCAAAGTATATTACGTTTAATATGTTTGTAATTTTATTATTTTCACAAAATAAATAATTATATTAATTTAGAATTTCAAGTTTTTGTGAATTATATATTAACTTTTAATATTGCTTAATTAATTTTATTAAATAATATTTTACATAATTCTTTCATTTATCTTTTTCTTTTTTTCATTTATATTTAATTTCATAGTTTTACCAATGTCTACATGTGAGAAACCTCATCGAGTTTATTTTTTTTGTTTCCTTGATATAAGATGATGTGGTTGTTGTGTGAGATCCACATGGATTCCACTCATTCATGATGAATAAATGATCTAGAGGGATTCTATTATTTCTTTGGAATATTTACAAGTTGAATATTAATTACGCCAAATTGGGTTTTAATTGATCTTAAAAGTTGTATCTTAGTGGGGTCATAACATTCCTTCCAAGCCAAAGAGCCCAAAAAAAAGACTTCAAAACTAATAGACAATTAATTCAAGATTTGGGTGAATTTCTAGGCAATTTAGGGAGTTTTTCCCATGCCACTTTCTTTCCTCCTCTAAAATCTCAATGATGAAGGTTCTCGTATGGATTATAAGGGGCCTTAATGGAAAAATCAAGCATCACATTCTAAAAAGAAAGATTTCTATAGAAAATATTGATATCCTTTTAATACAAGAGACCAAATGTGATCACCTCATTCTAAGTCAACTAGTTAGGTTGCATGCAACCTACTAACGTCACACATTTATGTCTGAGAGTTTAGCTCAAAGATTTTTCATCTTTTTAAATAATTTCTTGATCAGGAACCGACTACTTGGTCTAATGGAGATGATAAACACCCTCGAGAATGTGTTATGCATAAAGGGATGAAATGGAGTTTCAAGTTATGCCTACCATTCTTCCTTTCTGCAGGTAATTCTATTAAGCTAATAAAATCTTGCTACTAAAACCTTATTTCCCATATCTTATTGTGGTTCCATACCAAAATCATGCATGACCATATCAGTTGTATACCATGACCCCATGCATGACAATAATAACCTTGATAGCATAAAATTTTACCCAAAGAGAGAGCAACCCACTCTAATACCACCTTGTAATCGCCTCCAACATTTATCAGCTTTCACCAATTTTCCTAGGGTAACTATGAGTCGAGGGTCACTATGATGGGACTCAACCTCCTATATGATCTTAAGAAAATGGATTCGACAACTTAAGACCTTATTAACTTCCCTCATGTATTACAGGACCTCTAGGAGCTACCCAACCCTTCTAGGTGTCTAATGCCTAAGCTAAATCTCTTTTTCACTGACCTATTCTCTCAGTTGCTCCCATTACAAGGCCTCTAAGAAATTTTAAACATTCAGTCGCTACCATATTGCTTTTCCTTATGACTATGAACTTTTCCAATCAATTTTATACCATTGACCTTGAACTCTAAGCCATGTTTTCACGGCTCAGACTAAAGCCTCTACCCAAAACTCAATGAAACTTCCAAGAATGATGAATAACATAGGAAAAAGTATTATAAACCAAAAAAATGAAGAAAAACTTGACCAAACCCCTCCCAACAAGGACAAATATTTTATCAAACACATGGTAAACATGCAAACTACAGACCATGAATGCATATTTGAACATAGGGATTTGAAACTTATCTGGAAGGAAAAATGCCTTTTCACAACTTTTGCGTAACACCAATTAGGTCATGCATTCATTAAGAAGACATTCATTAATTAAAATGTGATAAAAGCCATACTTAGATCTGGCATATAACCATGTTTATAACCAACATATTATCAAGTAGATAACAAGGATAGAACAACTATTAAAGCCACATAATAACAATTATAATTACCCATCCATGACAAGAGAAAGTTAGCTCTTATTAACCATATGCAAAAGCCAACCAAGTCAGGGACTTCCATATACCACCTAACTTTAGATTGGGTTGAACCAAATATTTCTTTCATCCAATCACCCCCACGCCATATTGCAAGATTGAATGTGGAATCTCATAGGATAAACCAATCCACAAATAAATAAGAGAATCCATGGGGTAAACCACCTCCACCCTCACCATACAACAATCTCACTTGAGCTAGTCCCTAGATCAAAAAACCAAACTGAGCTTAGATGCCTCAACATTCCTTCACCATCCCTTGAGAATTTTTCCTGTCTCCACCCACCTATTTAGGGCTTCCTAGAGAAAACCATTTCCACCCCCAACCCTTGGGCTTTTCGTCACACCACCTCATGCAGAACCAAAACCTTTCATCAATCGATAGCTCAACCAAGAAAGAATCCCCTCACACCACGTTTATGAAAAAATAGGAAGGAAAGGCTAAAACCACAGTCGAAACCCGACAAAACCCATGCAAACAATAACAAATTAATTGAATACATACATGCACATACCATGCATGCCAAAACCAACTAGGAAATCATATATGCTACATGTTACCTGTAAGTATTCTCATTAAATTTATTTGATGAAACCTTTCCTTTATTGATTCTTGTGTTCCTTTGCTTTCCTTGTCCTTCCTTTTCTTGTTTGCTTTTCTTGTCCTCTTCATTCTCCTCTCCTCTTTAAGACTAATTGCAAAAAAATAGAAAATGGCCCCAAAGTGATGCTATGATGTGTTTTTATTATTTATGTGCCTAATTTCTTCATTTTCATTAATTTTCCTTGAATTTCCTCCTCACATGCAACTTGTGACCTTTCACCTCCATTTTATTGTATTTTCCTTTATTTTCATAAACACAATAACAATAATGGATTTTTACCTTTTCAAAGCCTTTGTCATTGCCTTTGCTAATTTCTCCTTAGCCATACAATTCAATGATGTTTGTGAAAACAATATGTATGTAAAATCTTAGCAACATACAAACTTAATAGGGAGTGACAGAAGATGGAGCAGGAAGGAAATTGCGCAGAACTAGCATTTGGAGTAGAATACTAGAATTGGGTACCATGGAGGGGTGAGAAGGGGGGAGTTCTACTCCCTCCTACAATCATGTAGCCTCTAATCATTTCAAGAAGCCCATGGAAGTGGAAATCGGGTATACAGAAAGAGGAAAACAGTTAAACAATAGAAAAGAAAGGATGGCATAAATGCAGGAGGAAGTCAAAAGGGAGAAATGTAAAGAAGTAGATAGTAAGAAAGTTGACCCTAGAATTATTTAATTATTTAATATTTATATTCATTTTATTTAGCTAATTGTTATGAATTATATTCATAACAACACAAAATTACATGTGATGATGGCGGTGGTAGGTGAGCTTCCTCCCACCTCCTCCAATGAGCCATCTTTTTCCCAGGATCCATCTAATGCCATAATTTCTTGTATTGAATCAAACTCAAATTTGAACTTGAACTTGAAGTTAGTAACTATGGTTGAATGCAAAGATATTTTTTACTCCATAAGGCTCGTTGTTCTATCTTTGTGAGGAGTTTCCTCTTCTTAATTGTTAGGGTTTGAAATCTAATGAATTTTTGTGGATAATCATGTTTTGGCTTGCATTCCTTCATAATGGAGGTGCACATAAAATCACCTGTATTGAGTTGAATGGCCTCTAGAAGACTCTTATTTATATCCATTTTGACAAACTCGTGTGGGAAAAATCAAAGTTGAAACCAATTGTTATGATAATAGTTTAGAGCTTGGGATGCTTGAGTAGGACTTCATTGACCGCATTCTCATTACACAAAATTACATGTAAAGCCAAATGAGTACCTCATCCCGAATGATATATATAAGCTCTACAATGAGAAATGAAATGCTGGCTGGAATGAATGATATAACCACCAATGCAGCCTCCATTTATAGGCCTCGCGGAGATGGTTGTGTATGGGTAGAATTATGAATAACATCTCTCTGTGGGTTATGGGCCGAAATGAACGAAGGATTATGGATAACATCTGTCTGTGGATTATTGGCGGAAATGGACGAGTCATTCTAGCTCCGTGGCCACCTGTCTTGACTAAACCGTTGGGGCCCATATATAAGAGATGGTATACATTTTAATAATTAACCTGGCACTGTCATATATAAAGCTAATAGTGAATCTATTAATCAGATACAATTCCAACTCTCCACTTGTAAACCACTTTTAAAATTTTATACGTTATCGATGTCAAAAGGTTTAATTTTACAATTCCAACTCTCCACTTGTAAACCACTTTTAAAATTTTATAAGTTATCGATGTCAAAAGGTTTAATTTTTCGGATAACTATGTAGATCATTAACCTTATCCTTCTAGACGCATCACCCATTCCCGGTTTACGTTCACCCATGGTTTTCTTGCTTTGTTGCTGCTTTTCTTTTCTTTTCACCCATTTCCACCTTTCCCATTCAGTGAGTTAGCCCGCAGTATAGCATTACCGCCATTGAAAAGTAGTAGCATGAGGGCAAACAATAGACCAGCCCGAGAACAACATCTGCTGTCGAGCTTGGTTACACAAATTACCTTTATACGACTATGCCTATGATGAGTGGATGATTTTACTGGATGGTGGATAGAATTGTTTTCAGTGAAAATATTTAGTAGATTTTTTCGTGAGTTTTTTTATTTTATTTTTTTTAATTTTACAGGATTTTTTTTAAATCACAAGTTTGATAGGTTAGTTTTGCACAATTTAAGTGTTTCAGAGTTTTTTATAGTACCAAATCTATATGTAAATAAAAAAACCAAATTTAAATAATACAATTCATGATTTCAACTCAATTTTTTCCAAATTAAAAAATAAAAAAGATTCAAAAAAAATTGATTACTACTACTATCCTCCATAATAAAAGCACACCCTTAACCTTAAGGCTAGCCCATACAAGAGAGAAGAAATTGATCTCTACATCCTAAATTAATATTTCAATACTATAAATATAAAATATTAAAAATCTTATGTTAAATAAAAAATCAAATAAATATAATTTTTTAACCACAAAAAATTATTAATCCATAAATTTGGATTAAAAGCAAATAACATTGAAATAAAATCAATAAAAACACGAGAGAAACAAAAGGAGGGTCTACAAATAACCCTATCCTAATCTTAAATTGAATCTAACATTGCTTTGCTCAAATCATTTCATATTGAATATAATACTTAACAACCTTAAATATTTTGCTAATTATAATATAAATTACTTTTCTAATTATAATATGAATTACGAATTAGAATAATTATATTTATATAAATACATTTTTATAGGAAATTAATATTAATTAAAATAACTATATTATTTATGTAATTTATTTGGTTTTGATGTATAGTTTGATGTGGACTTTTGTGAACTTTAGTAATTTTAGACAAAAATCTATTGTGCAATTTTTTGTGATATTGATGATTTAAATGATTCTAGGTAGTGGTTTCTCAAGCCAGAGATCAATCATGTTGAAATCTCTAACTTAACACACACACACACACACACACATATATATATGAATTTTTCCAAACATTAAGAGCATAAAATTTATGCTCATCTTTGACAATATTATTTATAAATTTCATATTTTTAAATATGAAAATATTCTTCATTATAAAATATCATGGTTATTAATATGAATTATCATTATTTAAAATTCCTTTAATGTAATATACACATGGTTAGTATTCTTCTAAATAAAGAGTTTATAATATATAAAAATTAGTTGAATCTACTTACATTTAGTAACCTAATTGAAATACTTTTTATAATTAAGAATTTTAAAGTCATACTAAATTTTTTATTAATTATAATATGAATCAATATAAGCATTATTAAGTTGGAATGTCTCTATGTATATGCTCTTAGTGTGAAACATCTTGTCATTCCCTCTCACTATGCTTCAACTTGTTCATTGGTATGATTTCGAGCAAATTCTAGGAGGTTAATATTTTGGAGCTCCCTAGTAATGTCCTTAGTTGGAGATAATCTATTAGAGTCCCTCGATCCCTCGAGATTTCCCACCCCTAATGGAAGGTTCTCTACTTCCCCTTCAGTGGTTTGGTGCCCTCTTAAAATTTCATTATTTACCTCTAGGGAGCACAATATGACAGCTAGCTCTAGTGATGATAATGGGGTTCTTCAAGGAGGTGTTCCTTGTGATGAATCTCCTCTTCCTTGATTCCCTCGCATCCTCACCATTATAAACTTTTCAATTATTTGCATGACACACAAGTCTTATTAGTGTGACTTGAGACTTGGTTAGCACTTAGTTAGCACCCACACATACAAAAAATAATAGGTATAAGTTTCCCTTTTACTATGCTCGTAAATAAGTGATGTTGATTATGAGTAGATCCTCATGGATCTACTAAATCCTTTGTCCTTTCTAGCTAATCAAGTTTTATGATGTGTTGTTAGTAACCATCACACATCTTCTTGGCATCAAGTCTCTCCCCTTCAACATACTTAACTAATTAAATAGATCATTAACCTTATTTTAGCAATCATTAGAGTTTAATTTATTACTATATGATTATTTGCCAAATCTATTTTGATCTGTAAACTATCGTGGATATTCCACTCGATGTTTTGTTAAACATATATGATAAAACTATATTTGAAAATACAAAATCTACACTATCAGGGTTTTATTTCTCTTTAGAATTTGAGAACTATAAATTCCTATTAATTATGTATGCATGAAAATTAAAATTATCCAGAAAATAAAGAATAGTGAAATAAACTCACAAACCATGGTTTGACACAAGATATGACCTAGTAAACTATTTTGGGAGAAAATGTAGCTAGAAGGTGAAGTTTCTATACTCTACTTCTCTAAATAGAAAATGGATACAAGTATTAAAAAGTATGGCTTGTAGCCTATGAGATACTATAGTGCACAAATCTCGTCCTGTATAAATTCCTTGTAGAGGAAGGGTGGGAGTGGATCTCCTTGTCTAAGACCTCTTGTAGGCTTGAAGGTTTTGGATGGTGAGCCATTTAGCAGAATTGAAAAGCTTGAGCTGGAAACGAGGGCCATTACACATCTTATCTAGTTATGGTCAAAGCCATAAGATTTTAGAACTTCCCTGATGTAAGCCCAACTAAGTTTGTCATAAGCCTTTTCAAGGTCAAGTTGTATGATAATGCTTGGCTGCTTATTACTCTTCAAAGAGTCGATCACTTCATGAGCTTGAATAATATTATTTAGAATTTGTCTACCTTCCACATATCTCGTTTGCTCCTCTGACACTAGATTTAGAGGAAGGGGCTTAAGCCTATTTGTAATTATTTTGGAAATAATTTTGTACACCACATTGCATAATGCTATTTCATCCAGTAAGGCCCCAGAAAGGTCCATTTCCATGCATATTCTGGTGAAGGAGGTATATTTCCTATGCACTGTGGCCTCTAATATCTTTTTAAAATGCCATAGTTTATCACCTGTGGTTTTTAGTGATTTCAACAGCCAATAATCTAGAGGTAGGGAATAAAGTCTTATCTGTACTGGCACCAAAGTAAATGTTTCTCGCTACAGGACGAAGTTCATCGCCCAAGGTCTCATATAGAGACCTGTAGTCGCATAGAAGTAGGGTCCTCCTTCAAATATCCTATCCTTATCCTTGAGGTTTGTAAACACAACTCTTAGGAAACCCTTGGATCCAAAGTGTAGATCTATATCTCCCTTAGGTTTCCAATGGTTCTTTATCCATGTGTGTAGGGTCTTCTCTGTAGGCCATAACCCCATGAATTTGCAAATCACTACATAACTCGACATGTGCTCCCTATGCGCTTGTAGGGCTAGGTCACTTAACACCACTCGGGGTGTGATGGAAGCTTTGGGTTTACATTGTCTTGTTTGAATTCTAGGGTCAACTTTCTTACTGTCTACTTCTTTACATTTCTCCCTTTCGACTTCCGCCTGCATTTCTGCCATCCTTTCTTCTCTATTGTTTAACTGTTTCCTCTTTCTGTATACCCGATTTCCACTTCCATGGGATTCTTGAAATGATTAGAGGCTACATGACTGTAGGAGGGAGTAGAACTCCCCCCTTCTCACCCCTCCATGGTACCCAACTCCAGTATTCTACTCCAAACGCTAGTTCTGCACAATTTCCTTTTTGCTCTGTCTTCTGTCACTCCCTATTAAGTTTCTATGTTGCTAAGCTTTTACATACATATTGTTTTCACAAACATCATTGAATTGTATGGCTAAGGAGAAATTAGCAAAGGCAATGACGAAGGCTTTGAAAAGGTAAAAATCCATTATTGGTATTTTGTTTATGAAAATAAAGGAAAATACAATTAAATGGAGGTGAAAGGTCACAAGTTGCATGTGAGGAGGAAATTCAAGGAAAACTCATGAAAATGAAGAAATTAGGCACATCAATAATAAAAACACATCAGAGCATCAGCTTGGGACCATTTTCTATTTTTTTGCAATTAGTCTTAAAGAGGAGAGGAGAACGAAGAGGACAAGGAAAGCAAACAAGAAAAGGAAGGACAAGGAAAGCAAAGGAACACAAGAATCAATAAAGGAAAGGTTTCATCAAACAACTTTAATGAGAATAGTTATAGGTAACATGTAGCATATATGATTTCCTAGTTGGTTTTGGCATGCATGGTATGTGCATGTTTGTATTCAATTAATTTGTTATTGCTTTCATGGGTTTTGTCGGGTTTCGACTGTGGTTTTAGCCTTTCCTTCCTATTTTTGCGTAAATGTGGTGTGAGGGGATTCTTTCTTGGTTGAGCTATCGATTGATGAAAGGTTTTGGTTTTGCATGAGGTGGTGTGAGGAAAAACCCAAGGGTTGGGGGTGGAAATGGTTTTCTCTAGGAAGCCCTAAATAGGTGGGTGGAGATAGGAAAATTCCTCAAGGGATGGTGAAGGAATTTTGAGGCATCCAAGCTCAGTTTAGTTTTGTGATCTAGGGACTAGGTCAAGTGATATTGTCCTATGGTGAGGGTGGAGGTGGTTTACCCTATGGATTCTCTTGTTTATTCATGGATTGGTTTATCCCATGAGATTCCACATTCAATCTTGCAATATGGTGTGGGGATGATTGGATGAAAGAAACATTTGGTTCAACCCAATCTAAAGTTAGGTGGTATATGGAAGTCCCTGACTTGGTTGGCTTTTGCATATGGTTAATAAGAGCTAAGTTTCTCTTGTCATGGATGGGTAATTATACTTTTTATTATGTGGCTTTAATAGTTGTTCTATCCTTGTTATCTACTTGATAATATGTTGGTTATAAACATGGTTATATGCCAGATCTAAGTATGGCTTTTATCACATTTTAATTAATGAATGTCTTCTTAATGAATGCATGACCTAATTGGTGTTACACAGAAATTGTGAAAAGAAATTTTTCCTTCCAGATAAGTTTCAAATCCCTATGTTCAAATATGAATTCATGATGTGTAGTTTGCATGTTTACCATGTGTTTGATAAAATTTTGTCATTGAATCATCTTGTCCTTCATCACTGCTACCTTTATACTCATTAGAATTAAGACTAAGTGCATCATCCTATCCTTCATCACTCCTACTCTCATAGTCCTTAGAGTTACGACTAAGAGGACATTGTGGTTGTCCATTATTTTGAAATTCATCATCACGCTCTTCATCATTATTTCTCTTATAGTCCCTAGAATTAGGATTAAGTGGAGACCATGACACTATGTTCTTTTGAAATTCATCATCCCACTCTTCATCACTACTGCTATCATAGTCCTTAGAATTAGTACTAACTGGACACCATGACACTCCATACTTTTGAAATTCATCATCCCGCTCTTCATCACTGTTGTTGTCATAGTCCTTAGAATTAGGACTAAATGGACACCGTGACACTCCATACTTTTGAAATTCATCATCATGCTCTTCATCACTACTGCTCTCATAGTCCTTAGAATTAGGACTAAGTGGACACTTTGACACTCCATTATTTTGACATTTGTTATCGTGGTCTTCATCACTGCTGCTGTCATATTCCTTAGAATTAGGACTAAGTGGACACCGTGAAAATCCATACTTTTGAAATTCGTCACCATGCTCTTCAACACCGTTGCTCTCATATCCTTAGAATTAGGGCTAAGTAGACACAGTGACACTCCATTCTTTTGAACTTCACCATCATGCTCTTCATCACTATTGCTCTCATAATCCTTAGAATTAGGACTAAGTGGACACCGTGACACTCCATTATTTTGAAATTTGTCATCAAGCTCATCATCACTGTTGCTTTCATAGTCCTTCGAATTCGGACTAACTGGAATCTGTGACTCTTTATTTATTTGAAATTCTCCATCCCCTCTTTCATCAGTGCTGCTCTCATAGTCCTTAGGATTAGGACTAAGTGGAAGAATTGACTTTCTATTCATAGTGGAAGAATTCCCGCTATATTCATCCATATGAATAGAGTTGTTACGTGATGACGATGTTGATGTTGTATAAATTGAAACTTCACTATCAGGACAATCAATCCCTTTCAAATAGAAGATGTTGAATGATACAAATGAAGAGACTCCTAAAGATATTATATAGCTTAGAGAATGAAATTTTCCCTCCAAAAATTCCCCCCCCAAAAAGTTTCACGAAAATATTTCCATCCTAAAAGTTTGTGAGATTTATTTCTCTTCATTATTTTACTATACAATTTGATGAAAAATGTAAATTATTTTTTTTTATGAAATAAATCACTAAAGTTAAAATTGTAAACTACAACTTCTACCTAAATTATTTTAATAGTCTAAGTATATAATATTTACTAAACAATTGAATGTTTTCTTTCATTTTTACAATACATTCTGAAACAAATTAATCCCACATTCACCCCACTGTAAAACAATTCCGTAATATTCACTTTATCATATTTTCCTTCATCACCATAAAAATATTAACATCTTAAAATTTTTTAAAACTAAGTAATCCCGCATTCACTGTACGGTAAAACATCTCCGTAATTTCACCTATATGCTAAATTCCATTATCGCTATTACTCACGTTACATGAAGGTTTTCTAAGGTTCGTTGAGAAACTTGGAGTGAATTTGTGGAGCATCTACATTCCTATCAACAACATATTCAACAAAGTATTCTCGCAATTGAAAGGTCAGTTAAATTTTTTTCCTTGAAAATTTTCATATTAGATTAGTTTAATGAAGTAGATTTTTTTTTTTTAAATTAATACCTTTAGTGAGTCAAATTCACCAATACTTCTATCGTAAGCATGGTGGGGTCAGTAAAGCTGGGCAACCCCACCGCATGCCACCTCGGCACCTCGACCAGCCAACCACCCCACCACACTCCCTCACTACACCCCACGCGCCACCTTCCCCATACCCTCCACCCCACTGCCTCACTCCCCAACACCCCACACCTCACCCCCATCCCCTGCCCCCACCCACCGTCTCGCCTCACCCTGCCCGCACCTACCCCCGGCCCCCTCCCTGCTTCCCTCCCACTCCCTCCACCCACATTCCCGTCCCCACCCCTCATGCCCATTGCCCCCCTTGCCCACCGCCTCACACCTCACCTTATTCCCACCTACCCACCCTCACCCCACGTGCCCTCCCAGCACCCCCACTCCAGCCTACCTACCCTTTCCCTCCCATCCGACCCTACCCACCCCCTTCCCCACACCCCCTCCCACCCTCCCCAGCACCTACCACCCCCTTCCTGCACACTCCCTCGCCACCCCCTCACACCCCTCCCTCCCGCCCCTTTCCCCCACTCCCTACCCACCCACTCCCCCCACCCTACCCTACCCCCCGTCACGCCCCTCCTCACCTGTCCACCCGAGGTGGCTGGCCGATTCCCAAAATCCTAACTGCTTTCGAAATGAGAAAAGGGGCTCCATCAGATATCATAGAAGCCACATTCAAAGCTTTAGGAAAAGGAGAACTCAATGAGTCAGGACATACGTCAGAAGGAGAGGAAGAATCAAACTTTGTCAAGAACTTTCAAATGAGTTTCGGAAGATTTAGAGGTAAACTACCTTTCAAATGTTTTGCTTGTGGAAGAATTGGTCAATATGCTGCAAAATTTCCTCACAAAGATAAGCTTGATAAGGGTAAGGAATCGAAAAAATGGAATAGAAAACAAAGTGTAAATAAGAAAAGCTACTATACGCATGAAGATAGTGATGGTTTATCAAATAGTAATGAAGAAGAAAATAGTAATGACTATAGACTTCTGATGGCTTTTAAAGATGATGATTTCTTGGATGCTTTAGATGAAGATGGTCTCTATGAAGAAATTTCTAAACATAAAATCTATTTAGAAGAAAAAAGTATGATTATAGATACTATTACATTCCAAATTGTGGGTTTAAGAAAAGAAATTAAGAAAACAAAAGTTCTCAATTTTATGTTTGCTAAAGGATCAGAAACTTTAGATGAAATTATCAAAGTACAAAGTTCTCCTATGATAAAGATAGGTCTTGGATATGTTGAAGAACCATCACAAGCACAGAAGCCATCAACCCTAAAAAGCTATCTTGATGCAGCAAGGAGAAATGAATAGGTTGACAATCATTAGCAAAGGCTTAAAACAGATCACTAGGTAAATCGGGTTCAAGATAGTTCAAGGATGAACAGAAGCTATAACCAACCATAGGTAAATCATTCTCAATTTTCTTCAAGAATGAATGTCAATGGAAAATACAATCATCAGGTGAGTAGATTCAATAATCGCGGGAATTTCTTTATTTGCCAATGCTTTCCGTGTCATAACTTTGGACACAAAGCTGCTCAATGTGTTTCTTACAAGACCATCATGACTAGAGAAGCAAAAAATCCAAGGAATGTGACTGGGATCAGGAAAAGTACCTATAATAACTTTTCTATTCTTGAAAATGAAATAGAATGCTCTATCTATAACAACTTCGGTCATGAAGACTCTAAATGCATGAGTAAATTTTGGAAAACATCTTAGAATGAGCAAGCTTCATTGTGTCCCAAAACATGGAAAAGCAAAAAACTGCAAACCAAAAGATGTGGTATAGCCTTATATGCAGAAGGACAAGAAAATCATTGATACATCGACAGTGGATGCTCGAAGCATAGTACAGGTGATAAAGAAAAACTTCAGTCATATAATGCCTTAGAAAAGGAAAGGAAGGTCTCATATGGAAATGACAACCCTGCAGTCATAAAAAGTAAAGGCTATATTCTCTTAAAAGAAAAGGTCAAAGTTGGGAACGTTATGTATGTTGATGGTTTAAAGAATAATATTTTGAGTGTTAGTCAAATTTGTGACCAAGGAAATGAGGTAGTATTCCAATCAAATGCAGGGAAAATTTTAAGAACCACCCCTAAATTTATCAGTATAATGAAACTAAGTATAAATTTAAGAACTATTATGAAACTAGCTCTAGAGAAAGATAGAAAAGATAGATCAATGCCTTAGAATTTAACCTCTTCGAGGGGGCAACCTCCTTTACATTACATAAATGAACAATTCTTGGATGATACAAATGAGAAAACCTCCTTTCTATATATATGAGTCTAAGGAGTGACAATATAACCCAGCCGACCTAAAAATAATAATATAAAGCCACAAAAATAACAATAGAGGGATTCTATGGGGCATAGTAATAACAATATGGGGACAATAGAGGCACAAAAATATTAATAAGGGATACAACTACAATAGTAATGGGGTAATCACTAGTACTATAGGGACCCAACATGCCCCTCTCCTTCAAAAAAGTGTTGTCCTCAACGCTTTAGTAGTTCTGGATGCTTCTGTATAAAATTCTCGTCCACCCATGTGGAATCTTCAGCGGATAAGTTCTTCCACTTGATAAGATACTCCGAAATTGACCGATTTCGTAGCTGTCGAGTTCTTTTTTTTGTGACTGCTTCCAGTTCCAATATAACTTTTCCTTCTTCGTCAAGTTGGAAATATTGTTTGAACTGGGAGCTTGTCGCCTATAACCTTCGTTAAACATGAAACATGGAAAATTGGGTGTAATCGAGAAGTTGTAGGGAGCTCCAATTTGTATGCCATAGTACCAATCTTTTGCAACACCTTGTACAGACCATAATACTCTGGTGATAATTTATTATCCTTCTTAGATTGCTTGAGGGACATTTTCTTATATGGTTGTAGCTATAGGAATACCTAATCAGCTACATCAAAACTTCTTTTGTTGTGATGTTCATCTGCCTATTGTTTCATTCTATTCTGTGCCAACATGAGGTTATCCTTTTAGAGTTGGAGGACTTGTTGTTGATGTTCGATGTGATGTTCCACTGCTTGAACCTTAGAACTTTCTCTTAGATATGATGTGATGGATGGTGGCTGATATCTATAAAGTGCCATAAATGGTGTCACTTTTGTTGTTGTATGGAAGGAAGTGTTATACCGCCATTCAACTAGAGGCAACCATTTGACCCATTATGTCTATTTATCAGATACAAAGCAACAAAGATATCCTTCCAAACTTTTGTTTACTATCTCAGTTTGCCCATCAAATTGAGGATGATAAGATGAGCTATGAGCTAACTGAGTACAAAGACAAGAAGATAATTATGTCCAAAAATTTCCGGTGAAAATGGGATCTCTGTCACTTACAATAATCTTTAGGTTTCCACGTAGCTTTTGAATTGTTTCCATAAATGCAGTAGAAACTGTACTCGTTTTAAATGGATGTGATAATGCACAAAAGTGTGCATACTTGGTAAGTCTGTCAACTACCACCATGATGACACTATTTCCCTCAAACTTGGGTAAACCTATGATAAAATCTATTGAAACCTCCTCCGAATGTTGGCTTGGAATGGATAAAGGTTGTAATAGACCCAGTGTCTTAATTGTTTCAAATTTATTTTGTTGGCAAACCAAACATTCCGCCACAAACTTTTGAATATCTGATTTAAGTCCATCCCAAAAAAAATCTTTCTTAACCCTGTGGTAAGTTTTTAAAAATTCTGAGTGCCCTCCTAAGGTAGAAGTGTGCAATTCCATAAGAATCTTTTGTTTTAGCTGGGAATTCTTACAGAGGTATAAGCAATCTTTGTGCCATAATGAATCATTTTTCCAGCTAAATGTATCAGACGTACTGGAATATTGTTGTAACTTTCGAATAAGTGCCCACACTTCTTCGTCATTCTTCCATTCCTCCCTTTCTTCATTTATCTAATCTGGGTGGATAATAGAAATGGCGGACAACAATGCTTCCACATCCTCATCCTTTCTTGAGAGTGTATCTGCCGCCACATTTTGCTTCCCCTTTTTGTAGATGATTTCAAAGTCATAACCCAACATCTTTGTGACCCACTTTCGTTGCTCTTCAGAGGATAATCTTTGTTCTAAAAAGTTTTGAGGCTATCATGATCCGTTTTTTCCTTGAAGTGTCTTCCCATTAGGTAGGGTCACCATTTCTTAAGTGCATGGAGTATTTCCAACATTTCCTTCTCATAAATAGCTTTGTGTAAAAACTTTCCCTTGATTGGACGACTTTCAAAAGCAATGGGTCTTTCATCTTGCATTAAAACAACACCAATGACATTTCCTGAAGCATCACATTCCACAATAAATGTTTTTCTGAAGTCTAGTGTAGTTAAGACCGATGCTTGGCACATTTCCTCTTTAAGATGTTTGAAGGCCATTGTTGCTTCTGGAGTCCATGAAAATGTATATTTTTTCAATAATGTTGTTAGAGGTGCTGTTGTTCTCCCATAATTCTTAACAAACTTGAGATAATACCCTGTCAACCCAAGAAATCCTCGCAGTTGCTTTATGGATGTGGGGATTTTCTATTACTTAATGGTGTTAATTTTGCTAGGGTCTACCTTAACTCCTTCATGAGATACAACATGACCTAGATATTCCGCCTCTTGTACTCCAAAGAAACATTTGGATGTTTTTGCATATAATTGTTTATCCTCTAATAGTTGTAGCACCCTGTCAACATGTTCAACATGATCCTTCCAATACTTGATGTAAATTAGTATATCACCAAAAAATACTAACACAAATTTTCTAAGGAATGGTTTGAAAATGGAATTCATCAAACCTTGAAATGTTGCAGGTGCATTGGTAAGGCCGAAAGACATGACCAAAAATTCATAATGACCCTTATGAGTTACAAATGTTGTTTTCGGAATGTCTTCAGTCTTCATTCTGAATTGATGATATCCTAAATGAAGATCCAACTTGGTGAAGTAAATTGATCCATGCATTTCATCCAGTAATTCATCAATGACAGGAATGGGAAACTTATCTTTAATAGTGAGCTTGTTGAGCTCCCTATAATTTGGACACATGTGCCATGATCCATCCTTCTTATGCACCAATACTACTTGAGTAGAAAAAGAACTTTGACTCGGTTGAATTATACCAGCCTCTAGCATTTCTACAACTATACGTTCAATTTCACTCTTTTGGGCATAGGGATATCTGTATGGCCTGATGTTTGGAGGAACACTTCTTGGAATCAGATGAATAGCATGATTATGTTCACTAATAGGTGGGAGACCTTTGGGAGTCTCAAATACCTTGGAATGATTGTCTAAGACTTTTTGGAGATCTGTAGAAATAGATTATTCCAATGTGGAAACATCTAGCAAACATAATTGTGCAATTACACCTCTTTGTTCCTTTTTTAGAAACTTTGTCATGCCATTAGAGCTGATTATCTTTCTCGGTTTCCTTGCAATACCCCTTAATTCAGCTTCCTTTCCTTCCACAAAAAAATTCATGAAAAGTTCTTGAAAATTAAAAGCTATTGTACCCAAGTATTATGGGCATTGAACTCCTAGTACAACATCAGCACCTCCCATTGGAATGGAAAGCATTGGGCCAGCCAATACATATTCTCCCATGGATAGCTTGATATTATGGCATTTTCTAGAGCAATTTATTGTTCCTCCATTTGCAACCATCACTTGACACTCTGATGCTGGATATAAGAAGAAATTCAATTCTTTTGCTACCTTACAATGAATAAAATTGTGGGTACTTCCTGAATCAATCAACACTATTACATTTTTCTTCTTGATTTGTCCTTATTTCTTAATTGTTTGAGGAGTGGTAATTCCCACCAATGCATTACAAGATATGGTCAGATTCATTTCTTCTTTATCTAGGCTTTGTTCCTGGAGTATATCCTCTTCTTTTGACTTTTCTTGCTCCTTTTCTTCTTCCTCTTCACAATCTATGTAGAATAATTTCTTCTTAGCACACTTATGACCTTTAGTGTATTTACTATCACAACTAGTACAAAGCCCTTTTGCACTTTTTTCTTCCAATTGTTGTGGTGTCAACCTTATACGTTGTGGAAGACTAGGGGCAACAACACTTCCATCTTTATAGTTGTGAGTGGTATTCTTCCTAGTTGCCATAATTTTTCTTTCCATTTTTCTTGCTAACCTTAATGCCTTCTCTAATGAATTAGGTTCCCAAAGGTGACCATCGTGTTGGATATTATCCTTTAAAGTCCCTATGAACACATCAATCCTATGCTCCTCTAGAATATTTTCTACCCTTATGTTCAATTTTTGGAACTCCTCAATGTGGTCCATTATTGAACCCTTTTATTTGAGACTTATCAATTGGCTAAAAAAAGTGTTGCTTTTTGTATCCTCATAATGTGCTGTCAATTCTTCTGTAAAAATTTCCCAAGTAATAATTTGTTTACGAGAGCAAATCCATTGATATCATACAAACTGATTTGGTTCCAAATATAAAGTTGCAATACATATCTTTTGTGTGTTTTGCACACAAATGAGATAAAAAAATTGCTCCATTTGTAATATCCATGTTGCAGTATCCTTGCCATAAAATTTCCTCATATCGATTTTCGGAATATGGTGGGTGTTTGATCCCGCATTAGAGTCTATGAGATCATGATTAACATTTTTTTTGTTCACATCATGAGTTTAGTTTACTACCTTTTCACCATTAGTAAGTATTTCTTGTAGAAAATTTGTCAAATTTGTCTTCAAATCTGCCATGTCTCTCTTCAAATCTATCTTCAAATCTTCCATGTATCTCTTCAAATCTATCTTCAAATCGTCCATCTTGGCTTCCACACCCTTTATCCTAGATTCCACGCCATTTATCTTATTTTATATTAGCTTTTGAGCAAGTGACACTTGTTGCACTTGGTCTTGTAATTTTGATATATCATGTAGCATTTATTGCTCTTCTTCATGAGTCTTGCTAGAGCTTTCAGGTTGCTTACTAGGTGTTTTCATTTTCTTTCCTTGGGGCATCCATTACCGATAATAATGCTCTACTATGCCCTTTGAATTCATCCAAAATAAATTTTCAAAACAAGATTAAGCAAAAAATTAAAAAAATCTACACAGCATTTTTCACTTTGTAGGAGCTCGATATTGCCTCTGATGTATATATATACTTTTAGATCATCCAGTTCTGAAAGTGCGAACTATAGTAGACCTCTGTGTGCTCTTTCCAATGCCACTAGTTTGATCCAAATTGGATTCTCCAAGGACGAGTTATCTGAAATCTCCCACAGTGACCTGATTATAGACTAGTTCAGTAGAGAACTTGTACGATGTGCCACGAGTCACTATTTCGACCTTTGGCTCTGAAAAATATATACAAGAAACTACAGTCCGTCCTGTTTCTGTACCTTCTAATGAAACTTCAATCTAATGCTCAGAGAGAATGTTATGAAGTTTTTCCCCGAGTCACCTATTTGGAATGTAATTGAGGAGTCTGCAAAAAGACCAACTTCCTCAAATCATATCTCCACAAATATAGGGAAAAAAGCTCTGAAATTTGGAACCAAGGTTCAACAAGATTTCTTCTCAAATGGGTTTTGTATTTAGCTTTTGAAACATTGCAGAAAAAAAGTTATAGTGAAAATTCCACGATGACCTATTTGGAGCAGCTAAACCCTAGAATCCAAAGCTCTGATACCAAATGTTATGAAACCAGCTCAAGAGAAAGATATAAAAGATAGATAAACGCCTTAGAATTCAGCCTCTTCGAGGGGGAAGCCTCCTTTACATTACATAAATTAACAATTCTTGGATGATACTGATAAAACCTCCTTTCTATATATAGGATTCTAAGGAGTCACAATATAACCTAGCCGACCTAACAATAATAATATAAAGCCACAAAAATAAAAATAGAGGGATTGTATGGAGCATAATAATAATAATATGGGGACAATAGGGGCACAACAATATTAATAAGGGATACAACTACAATAGTAATGGGGTAATCACTAGTATTATAGGGACCGAACAAGAACTCCCCCTTTCTCGCCCCTCCATGGTATCCAACTCCAGTATTCTACCCCAATCCCTAGTTCTACGTAGGGTCCTTCTTGTTCTGTCTTCCGTTACTCCCTATTAAGTTTTGTATGTTGCCAAGCTTTTACATACATATTGTTTTCACAAACATCATCGAATTGTATGGCTAAGGAGAAATTAGCAAAGGCAATGACAAAGGCTTTGAAAAGGTAAAAATGCATTATTGGTATTTTGTTTATGAAAATAAAGGAAAATATGAGAAAAGGGAGGTGAAAGGTCAGAAGTTGCATGTGAGGAGCAAATTGAACGAAAATTAAGGAAAATGAAGAAATTAGGTGCATAAATAATAAAAATATATCAGAGCATCAGTTTGGGGACGTTTTCTATTTCTTTAGAATTAGTGTTAAAGAGGAGAGGATAACCAGGAGGACAAGGAAAGAAAACAAGAAAAGGAAGGACAAGGAAAGCAAAGGAACACAAGAATCAATAAAGGAAAGGTTTCATCAAGTAACTTAATGAGAATATTTTCAGGTAAGATGTGGCATATATAATTTCCTAGTTGGTTTTGGCATGCATGTTATGTGCATGTCTGTATTCAATTAATTTGTTGTCGTTTGCATGGGTTTTGTCGGGTTTGAACTATGGTTTTAGCCTTTTCTTTCCATTTCTACATAACCATGGTGTGAGGGGATTCTTTCTTGGTTAGCTATCGATTAACGAAACGTTTTGGTTCTGCATGAGGTGGTCTGAGGAAAACCCCAAGGGTTGGGGGTGGAAATGGTTTTCTCTAGGAAGCCCTAAATAGGTGGGTGGAGACAGCAAAATTCCTCAAGGGATGGTTAAGGAATTTTGATGCTAGGGACTAGCTTAGTTGAGATTGTGGTATGGTGAGGATGGAGGTGTTTTACGCTATGGATTCCTTTGTTTATTTGTGGATTGGTTTATCCCATGAGATCCCACATTCTATCATGGAATATGGAGTGGGGGTGGATGAAAGAAATATTGTTTTCACCCAATCTTCTCTTGTCTTGGATAAGTAATTATACTTGTTATTATGTGGCTTTAATAGTTGTTCTATCATTGTTATCTACCTCATAATATGTTGGTTATATGATAGATCTAAGTATGGCTCTTATCACATTTAATTAATGAATGTCTTCTTAATGAATGCATGACCTAATTGGTGTTACAAAAAATTGTGAGAAGGCATTTTTCCTTCCACATAAGTTTCAAATCCCTATGTTCAAATATGCATTCATGATGTGTAGGTTGCATTTTTACCATGTGTTTAATAAAATATTTGTCCTTTTTGAGAGTGGTTAGGTCAAGTTCTTCTTCAGTTTTTTGGTTTATAATATTTTTTTCTGCGTTATTCATCATTCCTGGAAGATTCATTGAGTTCTGGGTGGAGGCTTGAATCCTAGCCCTGAAAACGTGGATTAGAGTTCAAGGTCAATGGTATAAAACTGATTGGAAAAGTTCATAGTCACAAGGAAGAAACATATGGTAGCGATCACATGCTGAAAATTTCTTAGAGGCATTGTCATGGGAGTGACTGAGAGCATAGGTCAGTGAAAAAGAGATAAAAACTTGAAACTTCATTTCATCCCTTCATGCAATGCACATTCTAGAGGGTGTTTACCTTATCCATCAGACCAAGTATTCAGTTCCCAATTAAGAAATTATTTTAAAAAATGAAAAATCTATGAGCTAAACTCTCAGTCAGAAATGTGAGATGTTAGTAGGTTGCATGCAACCTGACTAGCTGACTTAGACTGAGGTGATCACATTTGGTCTCTTGTATTAAAAGGATATCAGGATTTCCTTTAGAAATCTTTCTTTTTAGAATGTGATGCTTGATTTTTCCATTATGGCCCCTTATAATCCATATGAGAACCTTCATCATTGAGATTTTAGAGGAGGAAAGAAAGTGTTCATGGGGAAAAACTCCCTAAATTGCCTAGAAATTCACCCAGATCTTGAATTAATTATCTATCAATTTTAAAATCTTTCTTTTTGGGCTCTTCAACTTCGAAGGAATGTGATGACCCGACTAAGATACAAATTTTAAGATCGATTAAAACTCAATTTGGCCTCATTAATATTCAACTTGTAAATATTCTAAAGAAATAATAAAACCCCTATAGATCATTTACTCATCATGAATGGGTGCAATCCATGTGGGTCTCACACAACAACCACATCATCTTATATCAAGAAAATAGAAAAATATGCTCCATGAGGTTTCTCACATGTAGATTCTCATAAAACTATGAAAATAAATATAAATGAAAAAAAAAAAATAAAAAAAAAAATGAAAGAATTATGTAAAATATTATTTAATAAAAAATAATTAACCAATATTAAAAGTTAAATAGTATTTCACAGAAACTGAAATTCTAAATTAATATGATTATTATTTTGTAAAAATAATAAAATTACAAACATATTAAAAGTAATATACTTTGCAAAGATTTAAAAAAAATATAATCTTTAATATGATTTGGTTAAAAGCAACAACACTAAAGGAACCCAAAAAAGAACAGGAAAAAAGAGCTATGGCTACCAATATGAAAATTAAAATATATTGGTCGGGTCAAATTGAATTAGAGTGAATCTAAGATATTATAGTGTTAAATATTTTTAATATAATATGAATTTGAAATTATATTGAATTTTCAATTTATTATATATTTATAGAAGCAAATTGTATTAAGTTTAATAATATTATCTATATTATATATATTTAAAATAATAAAATTTTAAGATGAAGTTTTGAGAACATAAATTGAATTATTATTATTATTATTTTAAAGTAATATGAGTATTATGAATAATTTTTTTAAATAAATTGTTTACAATATAGTAAATTTAATAGAACTTAATATTTTTATTACTTTGTACTTTTACATATTATTTTATAATCTAACACTACAATAGCGTAACATCATATTTATTATTTTCTATATATATATTTATATCATGTTAGACATTAAATCACCTCTATCGTTTAAATATCTTTAGTAACCTAATGAGATGATTTTCAATATTTAAAAAAAATAAAATGAAATTTAAAATTTTATTAATTATGATATGAATCAATATAATAATTTTTTTTGCTCTACTATATAAATTCTAGGGTTTTTTCTACATATTTATCTATCTATTCTTCACTTTGTAAGAGGGGATCTACCCCCTTCGGGAGTTCCTAATGAGTATAAATACATTGGTATTCCCAATGAGTCTCCTCACATATGGCATCCTTTTCAAAGATCAACTAAGCAAAGAGGGGATTATGTGGCTTATGTTTTTGCAGAAAACTGTTCATTCGATGCATTGTGGTAGCCTAAGAATCTAGGGTGGTTTGTGTGAAAGGAAGTGCAAGATCCAAAATATGAGCTTAAATATAGTAAGATTAGCTAATATATCCAATATATGTAGGATCATGAACTGATGTGAAAATTTATGATGGCCCTCTAAAAAGGTTTTGATTGGGTGGATCTAAAATAAATGCAACACCCAATGTCAAATAGAATTGGAGTTAGGGGCTAAGATTTGTTTTCAAAGATATTTAGTTTAGATAGGAAGATAGATCAAAGGATTTTGAAAGGGGGTCATATTTTTTTAGCAATTCAAAGCTCTTAATGTGATTATGGAATGAGCATTATAATACATAGGAGGAGGATTTCCTTGCTGCCTCTATGTGGGTCCATCTCTTTTATCTTCCCAAGCCATATTTGGAGGTGGAAAGCCTTGAAGGCATCAAAAGTGCCATCAAAAAAATTTTCATGCTATCGGTACACTTCTTAGGCATGGATTTATGTATACATGAATTTATCATACTCTATTCCATAAATACACATACAATCATGATAGCGTTTGGAAGAAATCTTTAGATCAGGAAATGTCCCCTTTAGATGTCACATTGTCATGAATACAGATATATTATTAGGGATTGTCCAATTATTACCAAGTAATAGTTTCAAAAAAATGCTTCTCAAAAAGATACATTTGATTCATGGAAAATCCCCCAATGAAGAAGAAATTTGATTGCCTAGGGTACACCAAATCCTAATCAAATCCCTATATCGGAAATAGACACTTCGAAGGAGCCCCAAGAGAAATTCAACATTCCATCAAGCATGCAATCAGGAAAAGGTAAATCCCATATCCACTTAGATGTAATGCAAAAGTATGTTAAGTGGCAGTAGAAAAATTCATTACCACAGGAAATGATAAGGTCCCCATTGGAAAAGGATAAACTAAAAGATCTGCTAGAAGATATGGATTTAGATGACCGATGACTGATTTCCCTTGTGGCGTAATGACATGGAAAATATGTTAAGGACATGTTATCTCAAGAGGTTATGATTTTGTGTAAGGTCCATCTTCAAAGAAAATGGTTGCAATTGATTTCCTCACACTTCAATCTTGGGTTTAAATGATGGACTTCAAGGTGGTCTCCAGTAAAGAAGCTAAAAACGAGGTTGCAATAGCAACATGACACTAATCCAAGAAAACACTAGCAAGTGAACTTGGGGAAAGTCATGCAAAAGTCACATGAATTTTCCTCTTGAAATCAAAGTCTTCCATGCGGTTATCATTATCATAGTCATTTTTTGGTAGGAAGATTATTAGTTTCAAAAACCCACTGTATTTTAGTTTTGGTTTGGAAATTCAAGCTATATGTAACTTTTTCTTATGAATGAAAATATCCATTTATCCAACAAAATAAAGAAGAATAACTAATATAACTATATAAACAGTTCATAAACATTAAATTAGTTTATCCATATCAATTTAATAATGTGAAATGTGTCATAAAGTGATTTTTTAATTATAATTAGACTTAAGAATATAAATTTTTACTCTTTAAATTATATAATTAAATTAGTGTTATCATTTTTTAAATTATAAAATTCATATTTTTATAAATTTGACATACTAGTGATACTTTACCAACAAGAAACATTTTTTTTTTTTTATATTGGTTTATTTTTATAAATTTATTATAAAATAGATGTGTAATTCATTACCTACTGAATATATTATTGTTGCACATGTAATATTAAAAATCATTAATAATAAGCCAAAAAAAAATTTAGAACCTATCTCAATGCTATTAAAAATCATTAGTAGAGGGAAAAAAAAAATTGAGCATCGATCTTTATAACTATGGATAAAAAATTGTGAAGATGTATATATTTCTAAAAATAATTGAAGTAAAATATTTGATATGAGTTTATCTTTTTTCTCTATATAAATGAGTTCAATTATATTAATAACATAGATTTATTTAATTTGTGATTATAAAATGCAAAGGGAAATAAAAAATTTTAAGATATAAATCTCATTTTGTGGAAATTCGAGAAGATGCCTTTTTATGATAAATTTGATTTAGCTTAAGTTATTTTATTCTAACTAATCTAGATATTACTAGTTTTCCATATATATATATATATATTATATTATATATAATAATAATGATATATATAAGAGCTTCTAAGGTTATCGCAATTGTAAAAGTTATCACCCACATTAAAATATCCAACATGTGTCAAGACGCTCGAACTTATATGTAATTTTTTATTCAATGTAAATTAACACAATATAACCAATTTAGAATTTAGAATCTAATATATAATGAAATATGTTAATTTTTTAATCTAAAATTGTAACAATCGAAAATTTAAATATTCATCTAATTTAAATATTCATCTAATTATATCAATTATGCAGCTTATAATCATCACACCCAATTATTCAACTATTTAACATAGAATTTTCAAAAACACGAGTGCAGATGACTTACGTGTATCAACGATATTCCTTGTACTTTTGGAGTTGAATGCTCCTTGAATTCAGCGAACTGAAATAAATATTTTGGGTATGACTCTCCACCCAACCGTATACTCAACTGTACATAATATTTCTGCAACTGGCCACCCCCGAGCCTTAATGAATATATTACTATGAGGGAATCCTTTGTCCCAAAATACTTTTCTCCCAAGAGAATAGATGAAGGAACGGATGAATCACATCCTCCTCATCATCCATTAAATAGACAAAAAAAATGGAAAGGGGACCGCATGCACACATTCCATGTGTAAACATGCAAGTTTTATTTCTTTATTTTAATTTTTACTTAATTTACTATTTCTCTAATTTAACTCTTCCTTATATTATTCCCTTTTACTTTTTAGTAACTTTACTTATTTTTAATACTTTTTAAGTTTACTTTTATCTATATTTATTTAGAACTCCAATTTATTATTTACTATTTTATTTATTTATTATTCTCATATTTTCCTCATTGTTTATTATTTATCTACTATTATTATATTTTCTTTATTATTTATTATTTATTTACTATTATTATATTTCCTTTATTTCTTTACTATTTATTTATCATTATTATCTTTTCTTTTTTTTTTTACTATTAATCTACTTATATTTTAATATTATATTATATATTTATTTTTTTATTTTTTTATTATTATTAGGGAACATTACATACTCCCTCTCATTAAAGAACTTCGTCCCGAAGTTAAGTTGAATCCTTTAACATTTTATTTATTTATTTATTTATTACTTCACATTATCCTTGCAAGCTCTATTGAACTAGTATAACCAGCGGGCATTGAAAATTTCCACGACACCTGAGAAATCTCAAGGAATCTCTGTCCTTTTTCCCACTTTTGGAACTAGGCATCAGCCTCATCGTTCTGTACCATAACCCAAAGTTAGCTCTAAGTATTGCACCCAGCTTAGATTGCAGTTGCCCCAAGGTAGGCATCTCGTCCCAGTACTCAATTTCTTTGGGCATCTCACAAGGTTGGCCAACTCACTCCACAGTCAATAAGAACACAAACCCAGGAATCAATGTCTTTACATGCTTACCAAAATTCAACGTCCCATTCTAATATTAGGCACTTGGCCTCCAATATCAGTGATTTAGCCTCCTCAAGGTGGTCCCACAGCCTCTCGAGAGTTGTTAGATCTATACAAGACAAAGGGACCACTAACATATGTAGTGTTGATTGAGTTTGCCTCTAGCCCATATGGCATTACATATTCTCCCTTGCAGGTATGGGCATCCATGAGATCATGAAATAAACAAACCCTTGAGACACATTATTGGATTTCTTGTCAATCACCACATCTCAAAATACATCCGATGCATTAGTTATAATTATAACATCATAGAAGATAACCCACATGCAAAATATTGCATGTCATCATGACAACATAACATCTTTGTTATCACAAAATTTTGCATGTCATAAATCTATATACAATTAGCACATACTTCACATCATAATATTCTCCTAAGTTATAAAATCAGCATATCAACATCAAAGACATATCATCACATAATAAGTGCCATGTCAATATACCTCATACATTAACATCATAATCACTATGCATATCATATTCCTAATAAACATACAACATAATGAACATAAAAATTATATAAACAAGCACCACATATGCATCATTAACCTCTCATCATAACTATACTGTTTACCACACACCACCACCTCATGAAACATCATTAATATGAGAATAATCTCAATACTTATAAGATATAAAACAATAATACACTATATGCGTTCTTATCGTACTTCACAAAATCAGTTCCATTTCCTTGTATAAATAATGAATACCAACTAGGAAATAAGAATATTCAACATCCCTCTAGGTTGTAGGCTATCTCACAAATACTATTAGTGTCATTTTTTCATCAAGGTACCAATTACTTTTCATTAATCATTTCCACTTTTGTCAACTAGGAAGTTGATGATTTACATGTAGGTATATTGATTTATGTACATCACTAAATTTTAAATGATACTCATCATCTTGAGACTTAATCTCTTGTCATGTAATCATCCTTCCCCGAGGAAGTTTTAGTGGAATTCATTCTTAAGATATTACTTGGTGTCAAACATTCTCTAAATTATCAATATAAATTAAAATTCCATGATCATTATACATAGTTTTCTTATCCAAATGATATATATACACTAGGTCATCATTATTTAAGTCTTATGCCACGTTTAATCCACCTTCATGAGGGCTTGTTGTCCCTTGGTGATTTATCCATCACACATTTAATTGTTATTGTACATCCACAAAATATCTACTTATTTCATTGAGTTCCCATCTTGATACCGCTTTTCATAGCTTCATACACAAAGTTTTATCTTTAGTCTACATAGTTTATTTCCTTTCTCCAAAAGTTAAATGATTGTTATCCTTGAAATGTTTCTCCAGTTTATCACTTGTCATTTCTCACCAATTAGAAGTATTCACAAATTCCAATCTTGAGACTTCTAAATTTTGTAGGTCATCATTATGACTCATACCAATCATATTAATCAATCTACTCATCAATATTCTTAAGATAACTTTCTAGACATAGACCTCATAATTTAGCCCTAGACACTAATACATTTTCATAGCTCCCTTCACACTTTAATGTTATGCACCTTAAGAACTGTATGAAATTTAATTAGCTACTCCAATTTTAAAATTTCATATCATTTTTATTCACATGAAAACCATGCTCAACTATTACTAATGTTGGACTTACCATGAAAACAATACCTTAATGCTAATGCATTTTTTGAGTTTCCACTCCCAAAATCTTCGCAATTTCTATGTTTATCTTCTTTATTCACGTGCTACAAACATTCATGGATTATGTAATCATAGTTTACCATAATTCCTACAACTCTAATAACTCCATAATTATCATGATAATTAAACTTCATTAATTGTTATCAATCCCTATTGCAAAATCTTCCATCATATTCTAGGATAGTTTATTACTTCTTGTTAATTTCTTATGCTTGTTTGTGAAACTTCCACTCATTTCCTTAAGTATCTATCCAATACTATTTTCTCATTATTCCAAGTTTATCATGGTCACCATTACTACCGTTCATTATCATTAATAATAGATTTATAAGAACCTCCCTTGTCATTCCTTCTTATATAACTTCATATGCTATTTAGAATAAGGAGTTATCTTAGAACCCCTCCCTTTTTATTCTTTTAATAATTTTTAATATCCTTGTCTCCTTATACTTATTTTTAAACAATGCTAGTTGTTATCACTATTATTTAAATTTTGTATCATTTTCCTTCCCCTTTCTAAGAGGAGATATCCTTGAAACAAAGTCATGCCATCTTGAATTCTATTCTATAAGCACTTTAAATATATTCCACACCCACTTTAAATACATTCCACATGAAACTCCTAATTATTTATGGATTGTATATCATACTAATATTTTCCATTTGATAAGAAAACATGATAATTGATGAACATTACCTCCTTTCATTTATATCACTAAATTCTCACTTCCGAATTACATCATTCTTAGTTGGTTGTCATAGTAACCATCACCCCATAGTTTCATCATAAATAAGTCTGATTTTTTTTTTTGGATTTGCCCCCATCTCATTTGGATATAAAAAACTTAAAACACTTCAACCTTCCAATATTTTGTTAACTTTCCACAATGGATCACTCTAAAAGTTGTACATCTTAAGAAGTTGAAACATACATATCTTAGTGAAATGAAATTCATATAGTTATCTTTTAATACAACCTCTTCAAGACACATGACTTACATTAATTTCAAAATAATCAATTTGTACATAATCCACCTTAATTCACTTAAATATGATTTTCCATGCCCAGTTTGCACATGTAACTACGTAGCTTTAGCCTATTATTAGCCTTGAATGTTAATTCATATTTGATGACCTCTTCCTAATGTTCATGGTTAGGATTTCATTACAATTATTTCCTTCTGCATGAGGAGGCTACATCGTTAGAGAAAATTCAACCAACAAACTACCAACATTCATCATGAATCCAAATTTCAATCACGCCATCTTACTTAACCAACTAATCAAGATCATTATTACTAGGTTCTTATTTATTCACTTCTCCTCCAATATAAATAATCAAATATGATCTCAATCCTTGCATCTTGTCATTTTTTATTTCATCTTCTCTTTTCTTTAATGTTCAAATAAATTCTTAATCAATTATTTTTTTTCTAAATATGTCTACTTCTATATTAATACAAAAATATAGTACATCGAGGTCATGGCGTCTTGAAAGTGAGCCTGGAGGATCAGAATGTTTACACAATAACTTATCAGTGTTTAGTGATAAACCAGCTAAGTGTTGCATTGGAGAACTGCCAAGAGCCTCACCGTGACTTGAGCAACAAATAAAAAAGAAACCCCAATGTTTTACATGGAACTATAACTTGAACGGGGGCCTTATTACAACAATTACTGGAAGAACCAGATCATAACTAATAAGCCGAGAGACACTACTTGAAAAATAAATTTGAATACTAACTTCAAAAGCAGCAAAGTCTGTAGACAAGGCTAGAGACCAAGGGCTGGCAGGGTGCCTTCTTCGCGGTGGAGACTGGCTATTTAATCACCATGGGGAGGATGAGGCTATTCTTCGACTAGGCGGCAGCCAAATTGGTAATTTTCTTCGTCCTCAGAGGGGTGGCCCTCTCTGCAAGCTGATAAACTCGGGCCTTCCTGATCTTTCAAGATTTGGGAAGCCGTGCTTTTGCCTGAGCCTGAAGCTTTTCTCGGAACATAGTTCATCTGGACAATGCCAAGTTTATCATTCGCTGTCTTTTCTGTCATCGTCCCAAGGGAACCTACAACCTGAACAACATTGATTTCCTTGAGCTCGATGGTAACAGAGGCTATGAAGGAGAGATTGTCGTGACTATAAGGGAACTGGAACTGAGCAGAGTTAGAGTTGAGGGAGCTCGTTGCCACATTGTGTATAACTTTGCCTCTGCCCCATCCACTTCTTGTAGCTGGATATCGATCCATGCTGAAATCCGAACAGAAAGTCGAAGAATCTATTGTAGAGGAGGATGCTTGGCGGCCTGTTCACCCCCTGGAGCTGCCCTTCCTACTGCTCATCCTCTGACATAGTTTCGGCATATCCAACAGACCAGGTTGTTCCAGGCATCTTGAGAGACTAAGGAGGCAGGAAAGGTTAAGCGCAGGCTTGGCCTTAGTATCCAGAAGGCCGAGATGGAGAGCAGAGACTAAGAGGCTAGCTAGATTGCAGATGAGGCAGGGAGGGATCTGTAAGCGCATCTAGCAATTCTCCCAAGTAGCGAGGACCCAGAGAATCCCTGGAGTGGTTTGAGGGCAGACCTCCACTGTAGCGAAGGAGGGAATTGAGTGAAGAGGAGAAATGTGAATGCTGCAAGTGGACGGCGTCATGTTAAGGGGAAAAACCGGAGGAGAAAGAGAGTCATGCTGCATTAATGTGGCATAAATCTTGTACGCAGGGGAATTAAGAGAAGGTGTTGTGGGAGAAGGAGTGGCGGATGAGAGGAGCCACGCGCCCCCCCAAGCAGTTGTCCACGCACACGAACCTATACCCTGATCAGACACCTGGATCCGGGAAATTCTTTATCAATTATTAATTTACACTCAAATTTATTATTAAACCAAATACCACACTCATACTTATTATAAATAATAATTTTATAAACCTTCATACAATAAAATGTTTTTTTTTTCTAAATTAGTCTACTTCTATATTAATACAAAATATTCATACAACGAGACGAGGGTCTCAAAATTTCCAGCCCATGTAACAACATACTGATCGTGCAGAGTGGACTAACTATCTCAAGACTTGAAAAAACTAGATTAGGACTTAGAATCGCTGAGTCCAAAACTAAAGACTATGAATCTTGACAGTGACACCATTTTCACTTGAAAGCCACCTGAGTCAAAATATTAACTGACCGACATGGAATGTTGCCCAGGCAGGGGATACCGACCCTCAAGAAGAGTTGTAAAGACTTGTTACCGGACACTACATGCTTAGGATAGACAAATCCTCTGTTAACAAATAAACAGGACCGAAAACACTCAAACATGAGAGGTATGGACCACCGCATTCGACCAATGAACAAAACCAGGGACACGCAAGCCTGTTCAGTCCTCATGCTGAGTTGGAGGTTGTTCCTCAATGATGCAATGGCCAAAATGCTCTAGTTCTTCATACTCCAGGGAATGTCCCTCTGCTCTAGCACTATCTTCTGATGCAGGAGTGCTTGGGCCAGCTTGAGTGGGCATATTCTGAATTACACAGCCTCTATTATCCTGTCTTTGTTTAGTCACATTCATCGTGGGAGCTGTCTGGTGCTCCATCCTCTGTTGCTAAGGAATTCCTGAGCCTGTTGTCTCCGAACCCCCATCTTGCTCATTCAGTTCAACAGTGACCGAAACAATGAAGGAGGAATTACCCAGTCTACGGGGGAGGTCGAAGCGAGACGTGTGCGTTCTGGTGTGCTGAGAACTCAGCTTTGTCATTATCTAGCCCCTTTCTCTGCCACGCCCTCTCCTGGTCGTCGGATAGCAGTATAAAGTATAGTTTGAGGCCTCAAACGAGGGGTTCGAAGTTGTGGATGACACCTGGTGAAGGATCCGGCCCCGAGAGCTGCCTCTCCTGCTTCCCATTCTGGGGCGCTCTCTAGGCATTTTGATATTAACTATGGAAGCGAAACAAATAGTTATCGAGGATATAGCACAATTGCTACCTGGGAGACATCGTAGCCGGTGGAAAGGAGCGTGAAGGCCTGAGATTTTGTTAACTTTCCGCACTAGAGCCATAAACTGTTCTGAACTGTCTCTGGCACCTGAACCTTCACCCTTGTTTTGCCCGGAAATGCTGATGAGAAGAGTGATAATGTAGATTATGTTGTGCTTCATTGCAGATCGATTATTACAATGCAATCCGGTTATTAATGTTGTAATGATTTTTAATGTGTGAATCATTAAGTGTTGCATCATGCAGCTCCATCTGGCTGCAGTAAGCATCCACACACCCCCCACCAGACCATCCTTGTATTAGGTGCTAGAAAGTTCACCTGCATCCGGGATTCATACAATAAAATATTACAACGTACTTCTAAAACATAATAAAATAGAATGATATCTTGTCAATTCTAAGAAAATACTTTAAAATTAACTAAAAAAATTCAACCTTCATTACCCATTTCAACATAGTACTTTAACAATAATTAAACAAATTCAAACTCTTTCATCGAGTTTATTAAATGGATGAAGCCACATCTTTTAAATGTTGTCTCAATCTTTAAAGTTGCTACTCATTTTTATACTATATATTAATATATATTCTACACAACATTCATTATTAATATTTCACCTCATTTTATTTATTTATTTATTATATAACTAGATTTATATTTCCAAATAGCAAACTTTGTCAAAAAGAAAAATTTAGGCACAAATATTTATTACCCCTAACCTTATTTAAACTATTTTTTAGTATTTCTTTATTTATTTATTATAGAAAGAAATTTTTGTTCCTCACATGAGTTGGATTTGCTTCAAAAGCTATTAAAAACTTGACTTTGAATTATTATGCTTTATCTTTATCCCATCCTTGTGATTGATTCAAATGGACGGAAGAGGGAGAAAGCCTAGGAGGCAAGCTAACAATTTTCATAGATTTATGATATTGATTTTTTATTTTTTTTACTACTTTATTTCGTTCATTAAAAGATAATTTAAATAATGAAATTATAAAAAAAATGAATATAACAAAGCTTAACATAACTAAAAAAAAGTATCATGTTATACATTAAATAGTTGACATGTTTTCTATGAAAATCTATCCATAGGAGAAAAAAATCACTACCCTTTTACGGTCCTCTAAAATCATGTATATGTATATATATTCAAACCATAAATACAATTTTGTTTTAACTATCTCCCATGTACTTTTATAAAAACCATCTATTTCCACCTATTTTTTTTAATAGACACACAAACACACACACACATATATATAAGCCTCTCTTAAAATGTTATTATATCATCATTATTATAATTTTACATATACCTAATACTTATATTATTAATAATTATGTATGTGATAACAAATTAACTAAAACTTCTCCTTAAGTTTTGGGTTTTGGTTTTGAGTTTGAGATATAGCTTTAGTTATCTATAACTAATTTATAATTAAGAATATAAATTTTAGTTATTTATAAATAGTTTTTATTCCAGCTAGTTCTAAAATAATTTTTAGTTTAAAAAATAAATCAAAAAGTTTAATATAACACTAAAATAACTTTCCTAACGAGTTATATATAACTAACATAAATAACTTTTAATTTAAATAAACAATAATAATAAAATTTAAAATACTTTTAGTGAGTAACTAGTTTTGAGTTTGAAACCTAACTTTTTAGTTATCGGTTTTCAATTTGAAATATAGCTATTTTTATTTATTCTTAAATAACTTACATTTCACATATCACTCATAAGTTTAATAAACATTATATAAAAATTAATAATATATTTTTGATTTAAATAAATGAAAAAATTGAAATAAATTTTTAGCTTTTTTATATTTAATAAGTAAAAGTTATAATTTGAATTAATAACTTAGGCTTATATATTACTAAATGGGCTTCTTTATTTAAAAAAAAAAATCATAATGTATTTAAGGTATCCATGTTATTATATTGTAGAGTATGTATATACATCCAAAAATTATTAAAAAGATAGAGTATCTACTTTCACAAGAGCAATAATATTTATTTAATAATTTTCATAATAATT
>APFE030500550.1:0-15966 GCA_000404065.3 Pinus taeda | reverse complement strand
TCCACTCCTTTGGTAGTTCCTTCCTACAAGAACTTTTCTAAATCGAGATGTTCCCTTTCTAGTACATACTATAGCTCATGTTCCTTTGTTCCCACTTCGCTTGAGGTCATTTCTTAGTCCCTATCAAGTTCCATCCTCCTGGGATGATCCTCCTATTGTTGACTTTTGTCAGGTCTATCCTCCATGTTGTCCTCCTTTTCCTTCTTTGCTAGATTGTCCTTCAAAACTTGTTTCATTTTATCCTCCTCTTCTTCTTCTTCTGATATCTTGAACTTATTATGACTAGGTTGTTTTTCCTCATAGATTTTTTTTGGGTTCTTTCTTCCTCATTTTCCTTTGCCTCCAACTTTGTTAAATCTTTCAGTCTCTTTACCTAAGGTTACTTTGAAACTTCTCTCCATTTTATTTAAAGGCCAGTCTTTGAAGAGGTGCTCATGTTCATGGCTTTTGGAGCATCTAAAGGGTATGTGCTCGAAATCCACCGCCTCCACTCGATCTTCATCAAAAACTTCTCGAATTTTTTCATCAAGTAAGGCCCCAGAAAGGTCCATTTCCATGCATATTCTGGTGAAGGAGGTATATTTCTTATGCACTGTGGCCTCTAATATTTTTTTTAAATACCATCGTTTATCACCTATGGAGTTTAGTGATTTCAACAGCCAATAATCTAGAGGTAGGGAATAAAGTCTTATCTGTAATGGCACCAAAGTAAATGTTTCTCGCTCCAGGAAGAAGTTCATAACCCAAGGTCTCATATAGAGACCTGTAGTCGCATAGAAGTAGGGTCCTCCTTCAAATATCCTATCCTTATCCTTGAGGTTTGTAAACACAACTCTTAGGAAACCCTTGGATCCAAGGTGTAGATCTATATCTCCCTTAGGCTTCCAATGGTTCTTTATCCATGTGTGTAGGGTCTTCTATGTAGGCCATAACCCCATGAATTTGCAAATCACTGCATAACTCGACATGTGCTCCCTATGCGCTTGTAGGGCTAGGTCACTTAACACCACTTGGGGTGTGATGGAAGCTTTGGGTTTACATTGTCTTGTTTGAATTCTAGGGTCAACTTTCTTATTGTCTACCTCTTTACATTTCTCCCTTTTGACTTCCTCCTGCATTTCTGCCATCCTTTCTTCTCTATTGTTTAACTGTTTCCTCTTTCTGTATACCCGATTTCCACTTCCATGGGCTTCTTGAAATGATTAGAGGCTACATGACTGTAGGAGGGAGTAGAACTCCCCCCTTCTCACCCCTCCATGGTACCCAACTCCAGTATTCTACTCCAAACGCTAGTTCTGCACAATTTCCTTTCTGCTCTATCTTCTATCACTCCCTATTAAGTTTGTATGTTGCTAAGCTTTTACATACATATTGTTTTCACAAACATCATTGAATTGTATGGCTAAGGAGAAATTAGCAAAGGCAATGAAGAAGGCTTTGAAAAGGTAAAAATCCATTATTGGTATTTTGTTTATGAAAATAAAGAAAAATACAATAAAATGGAGGTGAAAGGTCACAAGTTGCATTTGAGGAGGAAATTCAAGGAAAATTAATGAAAATGAATAAATTAGGCACATCAATAATAAAAACACATCAGAGCATCAGTTTGGGACCATTTTCTATTTTTTTGCAATTATTCTTAAAGAGGAGAGGAGAACGAAGAGGACAAGGAAAGCAAACAAGGAAAGGAAGGACAAGGAAAGCAAAGGAACACAAGAATCAATAAAGGAAAGGTTTCATAAAACAACTTTAATGAGAATACTTACAGGTAACACGTAGCATATATGATTTCCTAGTTGGTTTTGGCATGCATGGTATGTGCATGTCTGTATTCAATTAATTTGTTATTGTTTGCATCGGTTTTGTCAGGCTTCGACTGTGGTTTTAGCCTTTCCTTCCTATTTTTGCGTAAACGTGGTGTGAGGGGATTCTTTCTTGGTTGAGCTATCGATTGATGAAAGGTTTTGGTTCTGCATGAGGTGGTGTGAGGAAAAACCCAAGGGTTGGGGGTGGAAATGGTTTTCTCTAGGAAGCCCTAAATAGGTGGGTGGAGATAGAAAATTGCTCAAGGGATGGTGAAGGAATTTTGAGGCATCCAAGCTCAGTTTGGTTTTGTGATCTAGGGACTAGGTTAAGTGAGATTGTCGTATGGTGAGGGTGGAGGTGGTTTACCCTATGGATTCTCTTGTTTATTTGTGGATTGGTTTATCCCATGAGATTCCACATTTAATCTTGCAATATGGTGTGGGGGTGATTGGATGAAAGAAATATTTGGTTCAACCCAATCTAAAGTTAGGTGGTATATGGAAGTCCCTGACTTGGTTGGCTTTTGCATATGGTTAATAAGAGCTAAGTTTCTCTTGTCATGGATGGCTAATTATACTAGTTATTATGTGGCTTTAATAGTTGTTCTATCCTTGTTATCTACTTGATAATATGTTGGTTATAAACATGGTTATATGCTAGATCTAAGTATGTCTTTTATCACATTTTAATTAATGAATGTCTTCTTAATGAATGCATGACCTAATTGGTGTTACGCAAAAGTTGTGAAAATGAATTTTTCCTTCCAGATAATTTTCAAATCCCTATGTTCAAATATGCATTCATGATGTGTAGTTTGCATGTTTACCATGTGTTTGATAAAATATTTGTCCTTGTTGGGAGGGGTTTGGTCAAGTTCTTCTTCATTTTTTTGGATTATAATATATTTTCCTATGTTATTCATCATTCTTGGAAGTTTCATTGAGTTTTGGGTAGAGGCTTTAGTCCTAGCCCTAAAAACATGGCTTAGAGTTCAAGGTCAATGGTATAAAACTAATTGGAAAAGTTCATAGTCACAAGGAAAAGAAATATGGTAGCAACTAATTGTTTAAAATTTCTTAGAGGCCTTGTAATGGGAGCAACTGAGAGAATAGGTCAATGAAAAAGAGATTTAGCTTAGGCATTAGACACCTAGAAGGGTTGGGTAGCTCCTAGAGGTCCTGTAATACATGAGGGAAGTCAATAAGGTCTTAAGTTGTCGAATCCATTTTCTTAAGATCATATAGGAGTTGAGTCCCATCATAGTGACCCTCGACTCATAGTTACCTTGGGGAAACTGGTGAAAGCTGATAAATGTTGGAGGCGATTACAAGGTGGTATTAGAGTGGGTTGCTCTCTCTTTGGGTAAAATTTTATGCTATGAAGGTTATTATTGTCATGCATGGGGTCATGGTATACAACTGGTATGGTCATGCATGATTTTGGTGTGGAACCACAATAAGATATGGGAAATAAGATTTTAGTAGCAAGATTTTATTAGCTTAAGAGAATTACCTGCAGAAAGGAAGAATGGTAGGCATAAATTGAAACTCCATTTCATCCCTTTATGCATAACACATTCTCGAGGGTGTTTATCATCTCCATTAGACCAAGTAGTCGGTTCCTGATTAAGAAATTATTTAAAAAGATGAAAAATCTTTGAGCTAAACTCTCAGAAATAAATGTGTGACGTTAGTATGTTGTATGCAACCTAACTAGCTGACTTAGAATGAGGAGATCACATTTGGTCTCTTATATTAAAAGGATATCAAGATTTTCTATAGAAATCTTTGTTTTTAGAATGTGATGCTTGATTTTTCCATTAAGGCCCCTTATAATCCATACGAGAACCTTCATCATTGAGATCTTAGAGGAGGAAAGAAAGTGTCATGGGAAAAACTCCCTAAATTGCCTAGAAATTAACCCAAATCTTGAATTAATTGTCTATTAGTTTTGAAGTATTTTTTTTGGGCTCTTTGGCTTGGAATGAATGTTATGACCCCACTAAGATACAACTTTTAAGATCAATTAAAACCCAATTTGGCCTCATTAATATTCAACTTGTAAATATTCCAAAGAAATAATAGAACCCCTCTAGATCATTTATTCATCATGAATGAGTGGAATCCATGTGGTTTTCACACAACAACCACATCATCTTATATCAAGGAAACAAAAAAATAAGCTCCATGAAGTTTCTCACATGTAGACATTGGTAAAACTATGAAATTAAATATAGATGAAAAAAAAAGAAAGATAAATGAAAGAATTATGTAAAATATTATTTAATAAAATTAATTAACCAATATTAAAAGTTAATATGTAATTAGCAAAAACTGAAATTCTAAATTAATATAGTTATTATTTTGTGAAAATAATAAAATTACAAACATATTAAACGTAATATACTTTGCAAAGATTTAAAAAAATATATAATCTTTAATGTTATTTTGTTAAAAGCAAGTAACAACACGAAAGGAACCCAAAAAACAACGGAAAAAAAGAACCATGGCTACCAATATGAAAATTGAGATATATTGGTTGGGTTAAATTGAATTAGAGTGAATTTAATATTTATAATGTTAAATATTTTTTTAAGTATAGTATGAATTTGAATAATTATATTTTAATTTTTCATTTATTATATATTTATAGAAGCAAATTGTATTAAGTTTAATAATATTATCTATATTATATATATTTAAAATAATAAAATTTTAAGATGAAGTTTTGAGAACATAAATTGAATTATTATTATTATTATTTTAAAGTAATATGAGTATTATGAATAATTTTTTTAAATAAATTGTTTACAATATAGTAAATTTAATAGAACTTAATATTTTTATTACTTTGTACTTTTACATATTATTTTATAATCTAACACTACAATAGCGTAACATCATATTTATTATTTTTGAGTATATCTATCTATATATATATATCTATATATATAATATATATATCATGTTAGACATTAAATCACCTTTATAGATTAGATATTTTTAGCTACTGAAATGAGATGATTTTCAATATTTAAAAAAATTAAAATGAAATTTAAAGTTTTACTATATAAATTCTTGGGTTTCTTTTACATATCCATCTATCTATTCTTCACTTTGTAAGAGGGGGATCTACCCTCTTTGGGAGTTCATAATAATTATAAATACATTGGTATTCCCAATGAATCTCCTCACGTATGGCCTCCTTTTCAAAGATCAAGTGGGCAAAGAGGGGATTATGTGGCTTATGGTTTTGTAGCAAACTCTTCATTAGATGCATTGTGGTAACCTAAGAATCTAGGGTGGATTGTGTGAAAGGAAGTGCAAGATCCAAATTATGAGGTTAAATATAGTAATATTAGGTAATATATCCAATAAATGTAGGATCATGAATTGATGTGCAAATTTATTATGGCCCTCTAAAAAGGTTTTGATTGGGCGGATCTAAAATAAATGCAACACCCAATGTCAAATAGAATTGGAGTTAGGGGCCAAGATTTGTTTTTAAATATGATAGTTTAGATAGGAAGATAGATCGAAGGATTTTGAAGGGGAGGCATATTTTTTCAAAAATTCAGAGCTCCTCATGTGATTTTGGAATGAGTATTATAATACATAGAAGGAGAATTTCCTTGCTGCCTCGATGTGGGCCCATCTCTATTATCTTCCCAAGCCATATTTGGAGGTGGAAAGCCTTGAAGGCATCGGAAATGCCATCAAAAAACTTTTCATGCTATTGGTACACTTCTTAGGCATGGATTTATGTATACATGAATTTATCCTACTCTCTTCCATCCATACACATACTATCATGATAGTGTTTGGAAGAAATCTCTAGATTACGAATGTCCCCTTTAGATGCCAGCATTGTCATGAATATGGACATATTATTAGGGATTGTCCAATGATTACCAAGGAATAGTTTCAAAAAAATGCTTCTCAAAAAGATACATTTGATTCATGGAAAACCCCCCAATGAATAAGAAATTTGATTGCCTAGGGTACACCAAATCCTAATCAAATCCCTATATCAAAAATAGACTCTTCAAAGGAGCCCCAAGAGTAATTAAACATTCCATCAAGCATGCAATCAACAAAAGGTGAATCTCATATCTGCTTAGATGTAACGTAAAAGTATCTTAAAGGGCACTAGAAAAGTTCATAACTACAGGAAATGATAAGGTCCCCATTGGAAAAGGATAAAGTAAAATACCTGCTAGAAGATATGGATCTAGATGACCAATGACTGGTTTCCCTTGTGGCATAATGACATGGAAAATATGTTAAATACATGTTGTCTCAAGAGGTTATGATTTTGTGTAAGGTCCATCTTCGAAGAAAATGGTTGGAATTGATTACCTAACACTTCAATCTTGGTTTTAAATGATGGACTTCATGGTGGTCTTGAGTAAAGAAGCTAAAAATGAGGTCGCAATAGCAACATGACACTAATCCAAGAAAACACTGAAAGGTGAACTTCGGGAAAGTCATGCAAAAGTCACATGAATTTTCCTCTTGAAATCAGAGTCTTCCATGTGGTTATCATTATCATAGTCAGTTTTTGGTAGGAATATTATTAGTTTCAAAAAACCACTGTATCTTAGTCTTGGTTTGGAAATTCAAGCTATATGTAAATTTTTCTTATGACTGAAAAGATCCATTTATCGAACAAAAAAAATAAGAATAACTAATGTAACTATATAAATAGTTCATAAACATTAAATTAGTTTATCCATATCAATTTAATAATGTGAAATGTGTCATAAAGTAATTTTTTTTAATTATAATTAGACTTAAGAATATAATTTTTTACCCTTTAATTATATAATTAAATTAGTGTTATCATTTTTTAAATTATAAAATTCATATTTTTATAAAGTTGACATACTCGTGATACTTTACCAACAATAAACATTTTTTTTTATATTTGGTTATGTTTTATAATTTATTATAAAATAGATGTGTAATTCGTTACCTACTGAATATATTATTGTTGCACACGTAATATTAAAAATCATTAATAATAAGCGAAGAAAAAAAGAAAAGAAAAAAACAAATTTAGTATCGATCTCAATGCTATTAAAAATTGTTAATAGTGGAAAAACAATTGAGCATCGATATTTATAACTATGCATAAAATATTGTGAAGATGTATATATTTCTAAAAATAATTGAAGTAAAATATTGCATATGAGTTGTATCTTTTTTCTCTATATAAATGAGTTCAATTATATTAATAACATAGATTTATTTTATTTGGGATTATAAAATGTAAAGACATATAAAAAATTTTAAGATATAAATCTCATTTTGTGGAAATTTGAGAAGATGCGTTTTTATGATAAATTTTATTTAGCTCAAGTTATTTTATATCCAAACTTAATGTAGATATTTACTAGTTTTTCATATATATATATATATATGAGCCTCTAAGGTTACCACAATTGATAAGGTTATCATCCACATTAAAATATCCGACACGTGTCAACACACTAAGGCTTATATGTAGTTTTTTATTCAATATAAATTAACACACATATAACCAATCTTTTCGAGTTAGAATTTAAAATCTATTATATAATGAAATATATTAATTTTTTTTTATCTAAAATTGTAACAACCCAAAATTTAAATATTCAACTAATTAGATCAATTATGTAGTTTATGATCAACACCCCAATTATTCAACTATTTAACATAGAATTTTCAAAAACATGAGTGCAAATGACTTACCTATATCAACGATATTCCTTGTACTTTTGGAGTTGAATGCTCCTTGAATTCAGCTAACTTAAACAAATATTTCGGGGACGACTCTCCACCCAACCGTATGCTCAACTACACATAATCTTTCTGCAATTGGCCACCCCTGAGCCTTAATGAATGTATTACTACGAGGGAACCCTTTGTCTCAAAACACTTTTCTCCCAAGAGGATAGATGAAGGAATAGATGAATCACATCCTCCTCATCATCCATTAAATAGACAAAAAAATGGAAAGGTGACCACATGCACACATTCCATGTGTAAACATGCAAGTTTTATTTCTTTATTTTAATTTTTACTTAATTTACTATTCCTTTTAATTTAACTCTTCCTTATATTATTGCTTTTTACCTTTTGGTAACTTTACTTATTTTCAATACTTTTTAGGTTTACTTATATATATATTTATTTAGAACTCCAATTTATTATTTACTATTTTATCTATTTATTATTCTTATATTTCCTCATTGTTTATTTATTATTATTATATTTCCTTTATTCACTTTTACTATTTATTTATCATTATTATCTTTTCTTTTTTATTTATTATTTATATACTTATATTTTAATATTATATTATTATTATTTATTATTATTATTATTATCATTAGGGAACATTACATACGCCCCTTCTTTAAGGAGCTTCGTCCCGAAGTTAAGTTGAGTCATTTAACATTTTGTTTATTTATTTATTTATTACTTCACATTTTCCTTAGATGCTCTGTTGAACTAGTATAACCGGCAGGCATTGAAAATTTCCACGACATCTGTGAAATCTCAAGGAATCTCTATCCTTTGTCCCACTTTCGGAACCAAGCATAAGCCTTATCGTTCTATACCATAACCCAATGTTAGCTCTAAGTATTGCACCTGGCTCAATCTTTAGTTGCCCCAAGGCAAGCATCTTGTTCCAGTACTCAATTTTTCTGGGCATCTCACAGGGTTGGCCCACTCGCTCCACACTCAATAAGAGCACAAACCCAGGAATCAATTTTCTTACACGCCCACCAAAATTCAACATCCCATTCTAATATCAGGCACTTGGCCTCCAATATCAGTGACTTAGCCTCCTCAAGGTGGTCCCAAATCCCCTCAAGAGTTGTCAATCAAGAGCTATACAAGACAAAGGAACCACTACCATATGTAGTGTTGATTGAGTTTGCCTCTAGCCCATATGCTGTTACATATTCTCCCTTGAAGGTATGGGTACCCATGAGATCATGAAATAAACAAACCCTCGAGACCCATTACTAGATTTCCTGTCAATCACCACATCTCAACATACATCTGATGCATTAGTTATATTATAACATCTAGAAGATAACCCACATGCCAAATATTGCATGTCATCATGAGAACATAACGTCTTTGTTATCACAAAATTCTGATTGTCATAAATCTATATGCAATTACCACATACTTCACATCATAATATTCCCCTAAGTTATAAAATTAGCATATCAACATCAAAGGCATATCATCACATAATAAGTTCACATGTCAATTTACCTCATATCATAACATCATAATCACTATGCATATCATATTCCTCATAACATACAACATCATGAGCATAACAAATATATAAACGAGCACCACATATGCATCATTAACCTCTCATCATAACTATACTATTTACCACACACCACCACCTCATGAAACATCATTAATATGAGAATCATCTCAATACTTATCAGATATAAAACAATAATACACTATATGCATTCTTATCATAGTTCACAAAATCAGTTTCATTTCCTTGTATAAACAATGAATACCAACTAGGAAATAAGATTATTCAACATCCACCTAGGTTGTAGTCTATCTCATCAATACTATTAGTGTCATGTTGTCATCAAGGTATCAATTACTTTTCAATAATCATTCCCACATCTATCAACTAGGAAGTTGATGATTTACACGTAGTTATACTAATTTATGTACATCACTAAATTTTAAATGATCCTCATCATCTTGAATTATTCTTTTGTCATGTAATCGTCCTTCCCCGAGGAAGTTTTAGTGGAATCCATTGTTAAGATATTACCTATTGTACACTCATTCTCTAAGTTATCAATATAAATTAAAATTCCATGATCACTATACATAGTTTTCTTATCCAAATGGCATAGATACACTAGGTCATCATTATTTAAGTCTTATGCCATGTTTAATCCACCTTCATAAGGCCTTGTTGTCCCTTGGTGATTTATCCATCACAAACGTAATTGTTATTGTACATCCACAAAATATCTACTTATTTCATCGAGTTCCCATCTTGATACCGCTTGTCATCGCCTCATACTCAACGTTTTATCATTAGTCTACATAGTTTATTTCCTTTTTCCAAAAGTTAAACAATTGTTATCCTTGAAACGTTTCTCTACTTTATCACTTGTCATTTATCACCAATTAAAAGTATTCACAAATTCCAATCTTGAGACTTCTAAATTTTGTAGGTCATCACTATGACTCATACCAATCATATTATTCAATCTACTCATCAATATTCTTAAGATAACTTTCTAGAGATAGACCCCATAATTTAGCCCTAGACATTAATACATTTTCATACCTCCCTTCACACATTAATGATATTCACCTTAAGAACTGTATGAAATTTAATTAGCTACTCCAACTTTAAAATTTCATATCATTTTTTTCACATGAATACCATTCTCAGCTATTCCTAATGTTGGACTTACCATGAATAAATAAAATAAATAAATTTAAAATTAAAAATAGAGCATAGACAGTAATACATTCAATAAATATAATTATTACAGGAATTAATCAAAATAAGATTAAAATATTTACTAAAAAATCAACTGGTCGGCTTAACATCTTAACATCCCACCTACTCCATAGTTATCACACACTTTTCTCTTCTCTGTAAATCACTCCTGATGATGAGTCTTGGTCTAGGCTTGAAACATCAACTAATGAAAAGATGAACACTGTGGAATATCCAAATTCAACCTCTCAGAAACCACACCATATAAATCTACAAACCAATACCTTAATGCTTAGGCATTTTCCGAGTTTCTACTCCCAAAATCTTCCCAATTTCTATGTTTAGCTTCTTTATTCACATCATGCAGACATTCATGGATTATGTAATCATAGTTTACCATAATTCCTACAACTCTAATAAACTCCACAATTATCATGATAATTAAACTCCATTAATTGTTATCGATCCCTATTGCAAAATCTTCCATCATATTCTAGGATAGTTTATTACTTCTTGTTGATTTCTTACGCTTGTTTGTGAAAATTCCACTCATTCCCTTAAGTATCTATCCAGTAATACATTCTACTTGTCTCATTATTCCAAGTTTATCATGGTCACCATTACTACCATTCATTATCATTAACAATAGATTTATAAGATCCTCCCTTGTCATTCCTTCTTATATAATTTCATATAATCTTTAGATTAAGGAGTTATCTTAGAAATCCTCCCTTGTTATTCTTTTAATTATTTTTAATATCCTTATCTCCTTAAAAAATGCTAGTTGTTGGCACTATTATTTAAATTTTGTATCATTTTCTTTCCCCTTTTTAAAAGGAGATATCCTTGAAACAAAGTCATACCATCTTGAGTTCTATTTTATAAGCACTTTAAATATATTCCACACCCACTTTAAGTACTTTCCACATGAAACTCCTAATTATTATGGATTGTATATCGTACTAATATTTTCCACTTGATAAGAAAACATGATAATTGATGAACATTACCTCCTTTCATTTATATCACTAAATTCTCACTTCCAAATTACATCATTCCTAATTGGTTGTCATAGTAATCATCACCCATAGTTTCATCATAAATAAGTTTGATTTTTGTTTTTGGATTGGTCCCCATCTCATTTGGATATAGAAAACTTAAAACACTTCAACCTTCCAATATTTTGTTAACTTTCCACAATGGATCACTCTAAAAGTTGTGCATCTTAAGAAGTTGAAACATAAATATCTTAGTGAAATGAAATTCCTATAGCTATTTTTAATACAACCTCTTTAAGACACATATGAATTACATTAATTTCAAAATAATCAATTTGTACATAATCCACCTTAATTCACTTAAATATGATTTTCCATGCCTAGTTTGCACATGTAACTAGGCAACTTTAGCCTATTATTAGTCTCGAATGTTACTTCATATTTGATGACCTCTTCCTAATGTTCATAGTTAGGATTTCATTACAATTATTTCCTTCTTCATGAAGATGCTACATCCTTAGAGAAAATTCAACCAACGAACTACCATTATTCACATAATAATAAATTGAAGTCTAGTGCTAACTAAAATAAGGTTAATGATCCATTTAATTAATTAAGGTTGGTGTAGGGGAGAGAATTGATGTTAGAAAGGCGTGTGATGGTGACTAACAACATAGCATAAAACTTGATTAGTTAGCAAGCGAAAATTATTTACTAGATCCATGAGAATCTACTCAAAATCAACATCACTCATTTACCAGCATAGTGAAAGGGAAACTTACACATATCATTTTATATATGTGTGTGTGCCAAATAATTGCTGGCATCCTAAGTTGCACTAATAAGACTTGTGTGTCATGGAGATAATGGAATGTTTCAGAATCGCAAGGATGTGAGGGAATCAAGGCAGAGGAGACTCATCACAATGACCACTCCTCCAAGAACCCCATTGCCATCACTAGATTTAGCTCTCATATTGTACTCTATAGAGATAATTAATGAGACTTTAAGAGTGCACGAAACAACTGAGGTGGACCTAGAGCGCTTTCCATCAAGGGTGAGAAATGTCAAGGGATCAAAGGATTTTAATAGAGGATCTCCAACTAGGGACATTACTAGGGAGCTTCAAAATATTAAGCCCCCAAAACTTTCTAGAAGTCATGCAAGTAAACAATTAGAAACGTGGTTGGAGGCAATGATAAGATGTTTCACACTAAGAGAGTATACTTCCAATTTGAAAGCTAATATAGAGATATTCCAACTCAATGATAGTGATATTAATTCATATTATAATTCATAGAACAATTAGTACTATTATAAATTTTTTAATTACAAAAAATATTTCATTTAGTTTATTAAATATAAGTAGATTTAATTGATTTTGTTATGTTACAAACAATTTATTTAGAAGAATACTCACCATATAGGTTTTAAGTCAAAGAAAAAATAATTAATCATAGTAACCTTGATATTTTATAATGAAGAATATATTTTCATATTTAAAATATGAAATTTATAAATAATGTTGTTAATAGTTAGCATAATTTTTAACATCAATTTTTAAATGAAATATATTTATATAAATATAATTTTTATTTTGTTACTCAATTTACACATTACAACAAGCTCGGCATTTGGCTTGAGAAACCACGACCTAGGGGCATCTAAGCCATCAAAATCACCACGGATCACGGATTATTTCCTACTAATTGGTGACCTTCACATCACGAAGTGACTTAATTGTATACCCCTTCACCACCGAATGAGCTTATATAAATATAATTATTTTAATTAATATAATTCCCTATTAAATATATTTATATAAATATAATTATTCTGATTATATTATAATTACCAAAAATATCTAATATTGTCTTGCACTATTCTAATTGGCTCAACCCTAAGGATTTTATAGCTTTTGGAGACTGGAGATGTGTGATTGATTAGGAAAATGATAGAGGTTCTTTAAACTCTAGTCTCGACTCCTGAAAAAGAAGAAGTAACATTTAAATGAAAATGTTTTACTTTGGCTCCATCACCCACATCTATTGGATCCAAAATTGCAAAATCTATAAACTCTCCAAAAAATGTTGCAGTTAAGACCCAATTTGCAAAATCAACTTCCATTTTTTTCACTCTCTGGCTTTGCAAGTAACCGATCACGTTATGATCTAACACATCCGTTCTTGTCATGATTTTAAACCATTCATAATAGCGAGAATGGGGCTAAGTTTCAATTTTACATAGAACTTGTTAAGTTTTAAATGTAGGGATAATGAGAAAATCCATTCTCTAGAATGTGTTCTATGTGACCCACGTGGATTGCAATTTGCGCCCACTACAGTAGAACTAATGATAGGGGCAACGGTCTAGTCAAGACAGGGGGCTAGAACGAGTCGTACATTCCGGGCCCATCTACCGTCGTCCAGCACACGTGGTTTACAAGTGGCTAGATTCACTATTAGCTTTTTTATATATAACTTATATAACGTGGTTTACAAGTGGTTTGACATCGATAACTTGTAAAATTTTAAAAGTGGTTTACAGGTGGAGAGTTGGAATTGTATGTGATTAATAGATTCACTATTAGCTTTTATATATATATATATCACGTTGTAATTGTATGTGACTAGCTTATATATATATCACGTTGTAATTGTATGTGACTAGTTGATTCACTATTAGCTTTATATATGACAGCGCCAGGTTAATTATTAAAATGTATACCATCTCTTATATATGGGCCCCAACGGTTTAGTCAAGACAGGCGGCCACGGAGCTAGAATGACTCGTCCATTTCGGCCACTAATCCACTGACAGATGTTATCCATAATCCTTCGTGCATTTCGGCCCATAACCCACAGAGAGATGTTATTCATAATTCTACCCATACACAGCCATCTCCGCGAGGCCTATAAATGGAGGCTGCATTGGTGGTTATATCATTCATTCCAGCCAGCATTTCATTTCTCATTGTAGAGCTTATATATATCATTCGGGATGAGGTACTCATTTGGCTTTACATTGGCAGTAATGGTAGTAGCCCTGGTGGTGGGCAGTGCTGTAGGCACGCCCAGGACAAACTTGGTATCATCTGCATGTAACGGGCAGAAGATCCCAAGCGGAAGTTCCTTTTATAGTACTCTCGGATCCCTCCTGGTAGATCTAGAGGGAGACACTGCCTTCAGCGGTTACGACTATAAAGCATCGCGAGCAGGTTCACCCACCGCCTATGGGCGTGGGGTTTGCAAACAGGGAATCTCTCAGTCTGATTGCACCGCCTGCCTTAAAAACCTTGGGGGCCGCATCTGGAACATTTGCGGGTACGCCATCGGTGGTCGAGTTCAGCTAGGTGACTGTTTCATCCGCTACGAGCAGTACATCTTCTAATAAAGCGTCTCACATGATTCTCTGAGCAAGAGAATCTGATGTTGTGCTATTCTCACCAGTCACTATAATGTGCTGTTTCGTATTTTACTTTCCGTTCGGGTGTCGCTGCCATTATTCTCATTTTCACGGTGTCGCGGTTAGTTCTAGTTGAAACCATGTACCACGTTCACATCGAATTATTCATTCACTGAAATGTTATAGTCCACTGGGATTTACTTCCCACACTTCCAGACGCTACGGAAACGGAGAGAAGACAAGCATGGAATATCCAAAAAAAAATATTTAACTTACTCAAGTTTATAAATTAAATTTATAATTGTAATAATTTATTTTTTTCAAATTCTATTTTAATAAAAATAAAAAATAAAATAAAATTAAAACAGGGCTAGAGAGAAAAATTTGTATTTTTCGTATAGTTCAAGTTTTCGGTTTCTTAATTTTTTTGGGTCGTTTTCCAAATGTTAAATAACAGAGAGAGAAGACGAGCATGGAATATCCTTTTTTTTGGGTCATTTTCCAAATTTTGAATAACATAGAGAAGAATATCAAAACAGTGAGAGGATTATTAAAGAAAGGGAAGACTGGGTCTTTTTAGTGTATTCACCACACTATTCTATTCTCGATTTCTTATTGCAAATATTAATAACTATATTTTTAGTAATTTGCATTTTTATTAAAAAGAGTTAATGAGTCAACTTTGGTTGTAAATTAAATTTATTGGCCAATATACCGTAGAAACCTCTTTTAAAGTGAAAAGAAATCTTTGTGGTAAATTTGCTTGGATTCTTTCCTCAACTAAAATGACTGTGTTGGTTTAGCAAAAACAGGTTCGGGTAAGACTCTTGTATTGGTTTTGCCTATGCTAAGGAATATTAAAGATCAACCTCATCTTGCTACAGGTGATGGACCAATTGGTTTGATTATGGCTCCCACGAGAGAGCTTGTTCAACAGATTCACTCTAATATCAAGAAATTTGCTAAGGTTTTAGGATTGAATTGTGTACTTGTCTATGGAGGTTCAGGAGTGGCACAAAAAATTAGTGATTTGAAGAAAGTTACTGAAATCGTGGTATGCACACCTGGTAGAATGATTGATATCTTATGTACAAGTGGGAGTAAGATATCAAATCTTCGCAGAGTCACCTACCTTTTTATATATGAAGCTGATAGGATGTTTGATATGGTTTTTGAGCCTCAAATAACTAGAACTGTTCAAAATACCAGACTAGATAGACAAACCGTGCTCTTCTCTGCCACATTTCCTAGGTAGGTA
>APFE030500546.1:0-15693 GCA_000404065.3 Pinus taeda | reverse complement strand
GAATCTTCCAGAAGCTTCCCCTATGACACTTGCCTCTCTGTTTTTGACCAGGGATGAGTAAGAGATCATCAGTCTCCAAGTGGAATCAAGAACTATCAGAGAGAGGACACTAATCAAAACCCTAGAAGATGAATCACCCCCCTACAATCATCTATATATGGATCCCTCATCACAGAGATCCAGGGGCTGGAATCTTGTATCTTGTCGAGAAGTGCTGTTGGTTTTCTAGTGAAACTTCACAGTGTTGGGTGATCTAAGCTTTACTTGAGGTAAAGAAGGGATTTCTTGCTGGAGGATGATGCTGGGTCAGAACTATTGGTTTTTCCCTTTGAAGCTAGGCAGATGAAGAAGAAGCGACAAATATCTATCAGGAAGGAGAGGAATCAAGTAAGGAACCAAGTGCAAGACTAAGGTTGGTGTCCTTTGTTCCACTCTTATCTATTTTCATAAAGGAAAATGAAAGTAGACTTTACTTGTTTGTTTCTAAGATAGCTACCAGTCTTAGTAGGAATGGCAGCTTTGAGTGGACACTATTCCTGGTAACAGGAGGGTCATGTTGGAGAGTGCCACTATATTAAGTCTGATGTTTTTGATATTACTTAAGATAATGTGATCATTGGCTGACTTTGCGTGAAGGGAACCCTTTGTCAATGCTATAGTTCTGAGGTCAAGGGACCTAACTAACTTTGCTTCTTGGCTCGTCCCTGGTGCCAAGCTCGCTTGCTCTGCACTCGCTTGTCTAGTGCCCACCTGTATTATGCTTTCCTAGACCTTCAGCTCATGAAAATCCTTTTGGACACTCCCCAACGTCTGCATGTACTGCTGCTCAAACTAGTACAACAACTCAGTTGTGGTATCCCTGATTTTATCCATAATCTCATTGAGATCTCCTTCTGTTAAGACCATGGGATCCATCTGAGGCTTGTCTAATTTCTGCTTTTTCCTTGGACCTTCCTACTGCTCCTTGCCACGCTTCTTCATAATGAATGGGGTGCTCTTCCCCTCATCTCCGTCGTCACCTTGCTCTGAAAGTTCCTTCTCCTCTGTCACCGTCAAAGATGACTTGTCACCTTTTTGTGACTCATGTTGATCCCATTTTGCCTACTCCTTGGTAGCGTGCTCTTGCTCCACTCAAGATTTCTCTGCGACTTCCTTCTTTTTCTACTCTGCGAGTGTACATGTAGCTTGCTTAGCTACCTCTGTTCTCTTCTGTGCAACATAACTTCCCGCGCTTATGCTTGTTCCAGCATCTAAGTCTGAGGGAGTGCGCCACTCTATAGGCCATCATGCTATCACCTCCTGCACATCTCTTTCTATCACCAAATATGGAAAGTCATGCCATTTTTGTTGTGGATCCTTTCACGCTTGAATGTACACTCTGTGGAAGTCAGACTTGAATGTCACGTAGGGTGATAGCTATGTGAACAAGGTTGGGGACAACCTTGGACGTTGGTTAATGGCCATGCAGAGACTTGATTCCATAAGGACCCAAAATATTTTCATCTCTGTCATCCACGTGAGATCCTTTGCAGCCCATAAGGAAGCGAATTGTGTTGCCTTCAACAATCCTTCCTCAAGACAAGGAAAGTGGCTATCCTCTGGTAATTCCCACGTGACAAGCACAATGGACAACAATAACCAAGCATAGTGAAACATCTTGGTTTCATCCCGGGCCTCTCCGCAGTTTGCGAGGAACTCTTGACAAAGGTATCTAGACTAATTGAATTGTACACCCTTCGTGCACTGGGCAGCCAGGGAAACTAGAGGCGCTGGAAATTCATCCACACGACATTTCGTCATCACCTTGCTTGCGAATGTTTTGGTGGCCAGTTGAACCACAGGATCTATGATAGAGAGAATTGAATACCCTCGCAACTTCTTCACAAGGCTGTAATCTCTCTTCATTCTTTCTGCGAGGTCCTTTTCCCTTGTCTTTCCACCAAACTCCTTAGCCGGGTTCAGACATTCATACACCAGGTGCATAATTCTATGAATTAAAATGTATGTAATGGGTATAGGCCCTCCTAGACATAGATACCCATTATGCAACAATGTCAGCAGCTAGCACAGACATATTGTGTTAATTGGGGTACGGTGATAATGGGGCACCCATAACAGATTGAGTAACCCCAAGTTCTCCACACCTTAGACCCATTTGTATGTTTCTAATGTGATAACACTTGACTTCACATAGTTGAAGTGCCTCATGTACTTATCTATTGCTAAGTGTGGAAACCTAGCATGTTTTGCGAGGTCCCAATCCTCCATTTTCAACAGTGGGATCACGCTATCTATGAACCTTTAAAAGGGACCTGTTCTAGTAGCAGGGGTGTGGAAATGTGAAATTCTGAGAATCTGGGTCCCTTGGGACCTTCGCCTTTCCCTTCTACAGAGGGATATACTTGGGTAGCTTCGTTATAGGTTCAACTTCTTCAGCATCAAATGTTGACATCTAATCTTCATGATTGGGAATTTTATGTAAATAAAATAAATTGGGAAGGTGAACAGTCATCGGGAGAGGAACTGAATAATCACTCCCTATTGTATATAATAATGGGTTACCTATGGAATAATACATGAATCAGTTTTCTGCCAAACTGGAGTTACTCCTGGCCTAAAAAATGTCTTCTATACCTTGGCCTTCTTCCACCTCCAGGTCCACGAATTTCTCTGATTGCTTGTCTTTCTTTTGTTTTTCTTGTGCTGCCAAATATTTTCTTGGTGATTTACGCACTGAAATTGGCTTTTTCTGTTTGTCCTTCTTCGGTTTGGCTGTTTGGGTTCCTCTAGTAGGCGTAGGCTTTAGCCTAGGTGACCTCAACGTCATATGCACAGGAGTAAGAGATTCCATACTTACCACTTCCGGGGCAGCTCCTTAAAAGGCAACATCACCACTAGTACTCATTGTTTCAGCGGGAGTTGGTTCAAGCATTTTCTCTAGGATAACTTTCCAGTTCAGCTCAAACAACTTAGCAAATGTAGGGCTCACGACTAAATTTTCCCAATACGATCGGTTCATGGACGATAGACAAAAAATCTCACTAACAATTATGTGAGCACAAAATGTTCTTTGTTGGACCGGAACACGTAATTTATAGGGGTTCTTGAATTCAAATCCAATCGTTTCCCCCAATTTATGACAATTAATGTTGTTTTGTCAGCAGATATTCAAATATTTTTGCCTTAAATGCCACCAGCCCACTCCTCTTAACTGTCTTAGGGCCATCAAGTAAAAAACAATGACGTTTATGGTCACTTTTATGTTGTGCTACATGACACCTCCCCTCATGGTGTAGCTTCCTACACGCAACTTCATATGTTGCAACTTCACTATTTTCCGCACAGCCCGCCTGCTGCATAGTCGTCCAAACCTGGCAGTGTAGTTTATAGTCTCGCGCTCCCTTGCAACTTCCTGGAGCACTAAGACTATCCTACCAACATATATTAATTGTGTAAGATCCCTTGTATAAAGCTTTAATTAGCTCCCATTCACTCTTCCCAGAAAAGGTTCTCCATTAAGCTTTGTGAGCTGAATTGTGCCTCCATCCGTAATTTCTTTGATGATATATGGTCCTAGCCAATGCATCCGGAATTTTCCTGGAAACTTAGTAAATTTACTATCATATAGCAGGACAAGATCATTTACCTTGAATGAGCGAAGCTTGATGTGGCAATCGTGCCATGCCTTCTCCTGTTCCTTTTGTACTTACTGATGAAATCCTTCCAAAAATCGATCCTCTTCAAGCTCCATCAGCTGCATGAGCCATTCTTCCAAGGCCTGTGGTGAAGTAAAATTATAAGTACAGACACAAAAGAATTCTTCTAGCCCGATGATGGGTCTAGCCACAACAGATACATTCTATGGAATATTTCCTTAGGTTAGAACCACTTAAGAGGGCCTACCTCTTAGTCCACTTATCCTGTTTGATGATGTCCTTGCTTGCTCGCTCCAGCCATCTCTCACTTCCTTCTTCAAACACTTGAAACAAGTAAACATCAACCATGATAATAGACAAACTAAAATTCAACCTACTTAACAAGTCAAGAAATATTAAGCCATGAATATGTAAGATGACAAAACATGTAGGAAATCAATCGATAGTTGCATATATTAATATCAAAGAGAGATTACAACCATTTGTCTTGACGTTGCAGTCCTCCTCTGACAAGACCAGGTTCCCACACACTTCTACTAGCATTTCATGATGGCCTCAATCAACGATAGTTTTAAGGTTCTTCCCTTTAGGCTTCACTCCAAACCAAATCACACTTCTCCCTCACACAACTAGATAGCTACAACTAGTAATAGCTTGATATCTACTCCAAACCAAAATAGCATAAACACACCAACATCAACACTAGTTTGTGCTTGGGAAGAAGGGAGGTTTATATAGGAAAAATGGATGGGAGAAGGATCCTCTTCTCATGGGATAAGGGCTTATCCCTTGAGGTAGTTCCATCATTATAAGGGAAAGAAGCCCAAACTAACATCCTTGACCCCATCCGGCCAAACCATTTACCAAACTTCCGTTATGAAGCTTGTAGAGCTGGAAGCTTCGGCTCCTAATTTAAAAAACTTTCCAAAACAGGACCAGCGTGACTAGAACACAGCTCAATCACTCCGGTAGGCGTGAGGAGTAGTGCTAATCTCTGCACATCGGCATGGGGGAGACAAAGGTCATTAACACTGGTCTTGTAAATGGGGAAAAACAGAAGTTTTATGGAAAATGGTGCAAAAGGTCAATAGTTGCATATATTAATATCAAAGAGAGATTACAACCATTTGTCTTGACGTTGCAGTCCTCCTCTAACAAGACCATGTTCCCACACACTTCTGCTAGCATTCCATGATGGCCTCAATAAACAATAGTTTTAAGGCTCTTCCCTTTAGGCTTCACTCCAAGCCAAATCACACTTCTCCCTCACACAACTAGATAGCTACAACTAGTAATAGCTTGTTGTCTACTCCAAACCAAAATAACATAAGCACACCAACATCAACACTAGCTTGTGCTTGGGAAGAAGGGAGGTTTATATAGGAAAAATGGATGGGAGATGGATCCTCTTCTCATGGGAGAAGGGCTTATCCCTTGAGGTAGTTCCATCATTATAGGGGAAAGGAGCCCAAACTGACATCCTTGACCCCATACGGCCAAACCATTTACCAGAATTATGTTACGAAGCTTCTTGAGCTAGAAGATTCAGCTCCTAATTTAAAAAACTTTCCAAAACAAGACCAGTGCGATTGGAACACAGCTCAATCGCTCCGGTCAGTGCGAGGAGTAGTTCTCATCTCTGCACATTGGCATGGGGGAGACAAAGGTCATTAGCACCGGTCTTGTAAACAGGGCAAAACAAAAATTTTAGGGAAAATGGTGCAAAAGGGAATTGATCTACTCATGAATAGGGACACAATGGGAATTTCTTCTTGAAGGAAAACATGCGTGGTTCACTGTAGAGGTTCTCCAGGATCAAGGAACGGGGAGTACAGGGATAGTGACAAAATGACGTGTAACAGATGCCCCCTAAAGTGTGAAGGCTGAGCTAGAGTGAGGGATGAAATGATTTATAAATCAGTGTGGGGAACTGGTCTGCCGTCGGAAAACCTACAAGCAAGTACAGATACATACGCATAAACTAAGAACTCTGTCAAATGATACATGAATTGTGGCATGGACGTAGCCATTCGGAGAATGATCATGTAAATGGATCTAGGTATGGGCGCAACCATCCATCAAAGAGGATCATAACAAAACCATGATATGGTCGCAACCATCCAACAATGAGAAGGATCACATATGATAACTCATGGTCTGGTCGCAGCCATCCATCTGATATAGACATGCATATCATCATAACCATGTCACACCACTTCGCAACCCAGAATTTTGTGATTTGATTCCAGGGTATTGCACTCTAACACGACCTGATCAAAGTACATATTCTAACATGTGAATAGATGGGTTGAAATCGAATATGATAGAACCTTGCTTGATTAATAGTCAATGATGTAAACTATTAACAAGTGCGAGAGAAACCACCAATAATGACAGTGGTCCTCAAGGTACTATTAGCACAATCCATGGAATGTGAATAGATGAACTGAAGTCAAACACCTGCGAAATCACTTGATCGAAAGCCAATGGTATGAACTTGTCATCAAGTGCAAAGAACTCGCCATTAGGGCATGCAAGCTCTAAGGTACTGGAAGGGAGTCTCTTGGTCAGCTTCTCGGATAAAGAGTTGAAGTCAACGGAAAATGACTATGTCGAAGGAGGGCCATAATGAATCCCACATCATCGATGTGAGACGAGAGGATGCAAAATTATTTTGGATGATACAGAGAATCAAAGGTAATTGTAACTATAGAAGGACAACTCTTGAACATATCAGCGACACAACTGGAAGTTTGGAAGCTTTTGTATCCATGGGATCGGTGGTCACGATGACATGGAAAAGATCAAATAGAAGGCCAAAATGAATGACCCAAGCTAGGAAGGTCAAAGATACAAACGATGATGTTCTAACCTGACACGAAGCAAAAAGTTTCATGTTCAAGACTGAGCTACCAACACAATTGATAGATTTCCAAAATTTTCCCCTACCATTTTTAGTAAGTATCCCAATTATTATTAATCACAAGCTTGAAGGGGATAGCATATGCTTGCACTGTAAGTTCATGCTTTAGACGAATCCGACCTAGTAAGTTTAACAAGTCCTAGGAAGGAGAAGCTCATGTTCATCATGGTAACGAATCCGTTGTCGTTTAATAGTTTAACGAGTTTGACAAAGGTGTGAATCAGTATCTTTTTCATGTTTAGAGAGTTCGAAAAAGACACATAAAAGAAAACTCCACATGGTCCCTTTTCGTGTGTTTGTGTCTCTCAAGCCAAAAAAGGTAGAAAACAATACTTGAGAGAACCACTTGAACATTTTAGTCAAGGAGTACCTTTTTCGTAAATAGTGCCTCCTAGCCCGAAAAAGGGGTAAACTTATATTGGGCATACAATGTTTCATATCCGTTAACGAGCTCGAAATGACAAGGGCTCAGCCATATTTTCGCTTTTAAAGGGTCAGAAAAGAGTTGAAATCAGACCCCCCGTTTTTATTCTCTTTAACGAGTCAAAAAGGGAAAAATACTCGGCAATATTTTCATATGATTTTAAGGAGTTGAGAAAAGAGCTGAAACATGACTCATCATCATCGTCAAACATCCATCACCTGTCACTGCACAAGTAAGGTAAAGTGTATTATCGAGTCCTTGGGGCAAAATAGGTCAAAATATTTACAAAAAACCTGATATGTTCATGAAAAAATGAATAAAAAGGGGAAAAGTAAATATATTTTTACCATTTACCATTTTAGCTTGCTATGAAGACTTTTGACTCACTTTTGCCCTAATTGTTCTGGAGCAGATTGCAAGAGATCCAGGAGGTCAATCGACGAGTCACTAGTTCTGGGTAATAGCTAAAGCCCTGGTCTCCATGTTTATGTTCCTTATTTTTGCTTTTAGCCACTTTTTATATTTTTGAGGAGGTTTTTGAAAATATTTTTCACCCTTGGTCAACGCGATTTTCGGGCACGGAATTGCATCGGCTGAGGGTGATTAACAAAGCCATCTGTGCTTATTGGTGCAACTATTTCTAAAACAAGTGCGCCAGTGCCATGGATAGGGAAAAACCTTATTTTCTCAAAAACTATCTGTTTAAACTTAAATTTTATGTGCCAAGGATGATTATTGACTAAAATTAATGGCTTTTGTGGGAGAGAATCACTAAAAATGGTTGACTAGAAAGAACGGGATCATGAAGATGTTGACACCCAGGAAATGAATGACCTAAATTTCTTGGAGGATTTGAGGGTTTGTGGGCTCCTCAAATTATTTCTTACGCCAGGGATGTGGACCCAACCCGAGTTGCTTTGGTACTTGATTAGTCTTTGGGAAATTAATCGAGAGATTTTTGTTATTGGTGACCAAGAGTTGGAGTTGGAAACTTCAGATATATACTTCATCATTGGACTATCTCGCAGAGGGGAGCCAGTGAACTTGTATGGGTCATGTCCGATTGGGGCAAGCATATCTTCCTTGCTTTCCGAACACTACCCTGAGGCCCTGAAATACAAGAGTGGGAAGATAGAGATTTCTAGTGTGCATGATCTAACATGGAGGGTGCTTCTATTGACTATCAACAGAGTGGTGGGGTCCCAGGCGGAACATGAGACTAACAAGTCAAAGTTCCTTTATGCCATTGACTGCACAACTCCTACACTCTTCAACTGGGTAGAGGCCATGAATATGAACATCAAGTGCCAGTTGTCCAAAGCTAAGGCGGGGAATCTGAAGCAATTTGGCTTTGGATCGGTGCTTGTGACCTTCTTCATAGAATGAGTACTACTGTTCCAGTATCAGCTAACTGAGGTAGATCCTCCTATGCCACATGATCCGCAGATGGCTTGCTGGAGCCGTTTGATGCCCAGGATCATTGGGGGTTAGCACTTGTCATACCAACCTGCATTCTTTTCATGGCTACAACGACGTAAGATCATCATGGAGGACTGGCCATACAGTGGCACTGATTTTTGTGGAGATCCAGACATGCCCTTACCAGAAGGAGAGGACTTCGACGACGAAGGTTAAAAGCCAAAATTTTTAATTTTGATATTTTTTTAATTATTTTTGGTATATATGTGCTTATAACATTTCTCTTGTTAATGTAGAAGTTGGACCAGAGTGGCCTCTGGGATGTCCCCAATAGCCAGGTGCATCCCTCGCCCTATCAATGTTGTCGCCTCTTATCAGGAAGGGAGTGACAATGAGGAGGAGATCGCGAGGAACCTTGAGGGGTTGACTCACAGTATCCCAGAGTATGCTCGGGTAAGAGACATTCCTCGTCAGTACCAGAGGCACACGGTGGGAGTCTCGGAGCAGATTCGTCAATTTCTAACTCTTGTTGCATGAGCCGTATCATGCTACCATGATCACCATGCTCATTAGTTCCTAGGTCCAGCACTTACATATTTTTTGAGGCCTGCGTTCCATGGATATATGAGGCCTGTGAACCACTGATGTTATTTTAGACACACATATTATTTTTTGGGCTTTTGATGTATCAAACATTATCACCATATATATATAATATATATATATATATATATATATATAGTATATATATATATATATATATATAATATTATATATATATAATATATTATAATGTTTATTTTTTACTATCTAACTATGGTACAAATGTTTCGTTTTATCTTTTACATGTTTCGTAAATGTCTATCCAACACACGATTAGCTAATCCATCTGTTAATGTATTCATGCATCTAGGAATATGATGATATGTAATGTAATCAAAATGCCTTTCCAATAGATGAATATAGAGATACATTCTCATTATTTGAGGGTTTCTAATGGAATATTGCCCGTTGAGTTGAAGGACGACAAGCTGTGAATCCAGGTTGACAACTAGTTCTCTGGTTCCTAGAGTGATGGCTTCTGACAACAGTTCGATGACCGCACTGTATTCAGCAATGGTGTTGGTTGTGTGACCTAGACAAATATCTTGAAGGAAAATCAACTTACCATTAGGGTCATAAATATCCCATGTTGTGGATGATAGGTTCCGGGTACTACGATAAGCACCATCAGCGAAACCAATGTGTGGAGTCACAGACATCTGCAAAGAAAGAAAAGCATAGTAAACAGGAAAATTGTTTGACAACTATCAAACAAAACCACACTGCACAAAAATGAATGACACACTAATGTACATAAGTAACCATGCAAGATGACCTAAGCATAGTAATTCTTGAGGTAAATCCCATTTTGGGGCTTATCAAGAGGATTTCTTTTATAATCAATAAGCTCATAGGCTCCTTTCTACAAAATGCATTTCACCATGGAGGGCCCATGCCACATAGGTTCGAACTTGCCTGCTCCTAGCTTATCGTTAGCTTGGTCATATAGTAAGACCAAATCACCCTTAGAGTACGCATGAGGGGAGACTGACTAATCGAAATGGGATTTGACCCATTTATTTTGTGCTTCGACGACCAAGGCAGCGAGACGACGAGTCTCATCCAGTCGTTCTAAATATAAGAAGAGCTCCTCTTGAGGTGACGTTTCGGGGAGGAGTTCAACAGCTAACTTGAGTGAAGGAATCTCACATTCGATCGACAATGTTGCTTCCAGACCATAGATCAGCTGGAATGGTGTGAAACTAGTTGCATCTTTGGTTGAGGTTCGGTAGGCCCACAAACCTGAAAAAACATGAGATAACAATTTGACTTGTGCATCCTGATAGTACGTTGAAGCATTGTGACCAAGACCTTAGCCGTTGGCCTGAGAGAAATGCAGATGTTAGCTCAGCCATCATGTAATCTCTGAAATGGGAGCCATGGTTTGTGACAATGGCTTGAGGTATGTTGAACCTGGAAATAACATGGTTGAAAAGGAATTGAGCTGTCGTCTTACCATCTGCAGAATATGTAGGCATCATTTTGTCCCATTTGGTGAAATAATCCACAACGATGATAATATAGCCATGCCCCCTAGCCGAACGAGGGTTACATGTCATATAATCTATGCCCCATTTGGCAAAGGGACCAACGGTAATGAAGGGGTGTAGGTGAGCGGGTGGGGCGCACATGGTGCATTGGTAAATTTGGCATTCATGGCACTTGCAAACAACAAGAATGTAGTATTTGAAGATAGACGACTAGAAATAACCAGTGCAAAGGAATTTTTGAGTTGTAGTGCAACCAGACATATGACCAACACATGCCCCAGAGTGGCAATCATTGAGAACTCTTTCAGCTTCCTCGATTATAAGGCATCAGCGAAGAACTGAATTGACACCGACACAGTATAAAGTATCGCCAATAATATGGTAAGGTTGGGAGTGATGCCGAATCCTTCAGCGATCATCCTTGGTCAACATGGACCAGAGCGTGGACATCTGGAGATACACGATGATATCACTGTACCATGGATCGAGAGTGCTAATCAAGAAAAGGGTCTCATCTAGAAGTTGTTCATCTACACCAGCAGGGAGAGCCTTACAAGGAAGGGAACAAATCAATTCAGCGAAAATAAGTGACTTCTTAGATTTTGCTGTAGTGAAGACCAAATCAAATTCTTGCAGGATTACGATCCATTTAGAATACTTGCCCCCTAGCAACTGACGAGTTAGGATATAGGTCATGGGGTTGCATTCAGAAATCATGGTAGTCACGCGCAAAAGGATATAGTGATGAAAGCATTGAACAACAGCTAAAGCCAACTTCTCGACATGTGCATAATGTGTTTTAGTGTCTAGGAGATTCTAAATAAGGTAGTAGATTACATGTTCGTTGCCTTCATCGTCATTTTAGACCAAGAACCTAGCGATGGTGCTAGGGGTCGTGGCTCGGTAAAGGAAGTAATCGTGATAATTGTCGGGCAGGTGTAATAGAGCAGCATTTATGAAGACGGCCTTGAGATCGTCAAAAGATTTTTGGGCCACCTCGTCCCATACAAAGGGCATTCCTTGTTTGAGCAACTGGGTAAATCTTGTGGCTAGTCTGACATAGTTGGGTATAAAACGATGGAGAAAGTTGGCCTTTCCTTGCAGGCTCTGAAGTTGATGCAGTGAGGATGGAGGGGGTAAATTTACAATGGCCTCGACTTTTAGCAAATCCAGGTGAATATCGTCCTTGGAAATGATGAAGCTGAGGAGTTGTCCTGATTCTATGCAGAAAACAGATTTGTGCAGGTTTAATTGAATGTTATAGTGCCTGCAACGTAGAAAAATCTGTCGAAGATGGTCTGGGTGCTCTTGGTGCTTACGAGAATGAGTAGGAAGGTCATCCAATGATCTGAAATGGATACTAAATCAAGAAGAAAAGGTATCCAGACTCATGTGTAGGAAAATGCCTATATTACTTAGTGCAACAGATCGAAAAGATTACAAATAATATAGACAATTAATAGTCAGAAAACATAACAAACACACACATCAACACAACAAATAATCAAGGAGTTCACTAGACTTCATTGCTATGTCTCCTGGTCCAGCTTTCAGTTGACCTCTATATTAAGTCTTCAAGAACAGATTATTACGAGAGTGAGCTCCAAATACAAAGTCTCAACCAATAGTGACATCAAAGAGGGATCTACTCTAAAACCTTGAGTCTAAAAGAGTGCACGGACTCTCCCTCTGTCTTGTTCCTCTATTCAATCTACCTCAATTTGACTGATTGACTGTCTTTCTGTGACTGTCTTCAACTGACTTCCTCCCTCCTCTGTTCTGCCATTGGATGGCTTTTAAGCCTTTTGGCGCTATCTATTCTCCTCCATTTTGGGCTCTCTAGCTCCCGGCTATTGTCCCTTCATCTCCCTATTGAGCGTTTAAACAACCATTGCAAAAATTCTTAAGGCACTGAGGCCACTTGCTTACAAATGAAAGGACTAGGCGTAGGTGAAAATCCCTGAGAACACACTTTTCCATTTTCACAGGGAATACACGGAAATACACTAAAACAGTGGAAAATCCGACCGAAATGCCAAAGCCAGACTTAAAATGATATAAAGTCTGCCCTATAATCCTCTCGGGTTCGCCTAAATTGCAATCGCAAGTCGCATTGGCTACGGGTCATAATCCCTTTGTATTCCACACCATTGATCTTCCTTCGATCTGACAGTTCAAATCCAACCCAAAACATCAAGTAGTCCGCTCAATTTCCACCGTTGATCCACGATCTCCAATCCAATGGCTGATAGCCATTTCGGGTGGCCCACTTGCATGGAGATTACCCACCCGAAAAAGCAGTTTTCTCTCTCCTGTGGTGTGCTACGTGTCAGCCAATGTATGGAATTGGGTAGAGCCTCTCCATTACTACTTATTGCCTGAAGCCTACCCGAAATATTGTTTACCTTGGAACTCAAATAACATAAGCCACATTTATAAACTGTTTCAGGTTCGTGCATATCGCATAGTCTTCAGCTTGCAGTAAGTCCTCCCTTCGGTGTATTTTCGATGCCATACGATCTCGCTCCACCGTTGATCTGCACACTCGATTAATGGTTCATATGTCATCACTGATCGCAAATCGCTCGAGGCTGAGGTTGATATGCCGCTGGCTTCCCTCGATGCGATTTGATCTCATCCGTTGATCCCGTCGATCCAACGACTTTAGGGAATTCACGTTGCGCTTCTCCGTTTCCTTTGGATTTTGGGTTTTTTTTGCCATTCTTTCACTTGTGCTATTAAATCAAATGAAAATATTATACTTAGAGGTTTTTATACAAGATCCATTTTGGATCACGCCTTACCACTAAAAAGCTTTTGGACCACCAAAAGCTGGTTTTAGGCATCGATAAAGTGAGGATACTGCTCCTTCACCTGTCTAACTTCTATCCATCGTGCTTTGCTTGGATTTGACCCTTTGAGTCCCACTCTCAGGTACTCAACATCCCCTTGATGCATAGTTCTTACCTTCTTGTCCAGAATTGTGTCCTCCTGTAACTCATTGAGATACTTAGGCAACAAATCCCCAATAGAAGGCAACTGACTTTGCTCTTTAGGATCTTTAATCAATGAAGGTTCATAGAATCTCAAGTTTTTTGCATTAACGACTGAATAGATCTGTATATAAGCTGGAAAATCAAGGCAAGAAGCATTTTCACCACTTTTATCAAGTATCTTGAAAGGTCCATACCTTATTGGTTTTAGCTTCTTACCTTCACCTTGCATTCTGTCTTTGTTGATGTACAACCAAACTTGATCACCAACTTGAAAACTATATTCAGCTCGATGCTTGTCATGTCTTGCCTTGTACTTGGCTTTATTTCTTTCTAGTTGTTCCTGTACTGCCTGGTTGTTGGGTAGCGGAGGTCCCGCGTAACAGTTTTGAGTCCGAGAGTCTAGAAAGTAGGATAAAAATATTGTAAATCTCCGAAATATGCAGAGCGCGAAAGGTAAAAGACCAAGTCAAAGGGTTGTCCACTCAAAAAATAGTATAAAATGATAGGAAGTAAGTCAGTCCACGAACCATAAATAGGTATAAATAGAGCGCGGCTCTATGAGGGAAAGGTAGTTCCTTTTGGGTATGATCTTGGATTTGAATGGTAATGGGTTTTTGAGGGAAGCACTCTGAAATCGTTTATAAGTCTGAGTTGGGGGTTTGGGTAGTGGATAGAGGCTCTGCACCTGTGTGTGGAGAGGCCTGGAAGAGTTTGCAACTATGTGCGCGGACCCCTACAGTTGAGTGCGCAGGGTAGATCTGGATGTATTGGTGATAAGTGGAAATAGAGATAAGTTTCTTCTACAAATTCTGTGTTACAATCTGAGCTATCGTGAATCTGACTGAATGAATGATTGATATAACTGGTTAATCTATGTGCATATACTGATGTTATAGATATATGTGAATCTAAGTGTATTCTAAGTACGAGAACTGGTTAAACTTGTTAAATGTTTGCTAAAAGACCCTTCTAAGTAGATATGAGTAACAATACTTCATCCAATAGATTAGATCTATAGACTGCACGCTAATAGATAGTAAGAGATATTTGGATCTGCGTGAATACAACGCAGCATGAAGTTGTAGAATGGGGCACCTCCAAACCACATCTAGACATGCCAAGGGTGCGGGAACTTAGTTCCAACACCCTCCCCTACTACCTCGGGTGAGACCTCAGTCCACGCTTTGTCGGCTGTTGCCGAAAGGGCTAGTAATTGTGGGATTTGCTTGGCTAAATAATTCTTCTAAACCTAGGTTAGGCCCATATAAGCCAACAAATGGTTTCATTGTCGGGATTGGGATCTGCCTAAGCGTTGTCTGGTGTGAAACGCGGGGACTCGAGAGAGAAGAAAATTGAAGGATCGAAGGGACCAAGAACAGTAGTAATTCAAGGGTAACAATGATGAGTGTGATCGAGTTATTGGTATTCAAAGGCACAGGAGGCGAAGACCCGGAACAATTTTGGTTCGTGCTAACATCAGTATGGAACGTGCATCGAATTGCATATTATAATATCAGAAAGGCTACCTCAGTTAGCGCATTGTAGGACCGAGCACTGAAATGGTACATAAAGTACTCAAGCGATCACCCAACGACAGGCACAATAGAAATCTAGACCAAATTAAAGAAGGAGTTTAGCTGGCTGAAGTCAGAAACACAGTGAATTATAGGGTTCAAAGAGATCATGATGATGCCTGGTGAAACCCCGTGGGATTTGGACCAAAGAATGAAAAGTACTATTCACGAGGCTAACATGACATTGATAGATGCACAACACTATGATTGGTTTATGGCATCATTAACACCACATCTGAGGATGGCTTTGTCACAATAGAAGATCTCAACCCAGGCTGAAGCATTGGAGACAACGATGAGGTTGCACGATACTCCATTACAAGACTCGGGGTTGGGAGTTCAGCAAATCCAAGTGTAGATCCAAAATTTGTGTTTGGAAATGAAGAAGTGTTGGGTGTGGAGCTTGATTATCTTCTATATTCAAAAGTACCGCCACATTGGACCCTAGTTCAAAATGGAGGCGGCAACGCCGCCCGTAAAATATTTGCTGCAGGGGGGGTCCAGGGGGGGCGGCTGCGACCTTTGGGAGGCCCCCCCTAGCGGGGGGTTTCGGGGGCAGCACCCCCGAAGCTAAAAACAGCTGTAAAATTGCCTTGTAAAAGTATAGT
>APFE030500544.1:1170-27125 GCA_000404065.3 Pinus taeda | reverse complement strand
ATTGGAGCTAGCATTCCGCAGTGAGCAAAGATTCTTATTGCTTAATTAAAAACTAACTCGCATCAACTTCGGTGTGAAATTCGATGGTGGGAAAAACCTAAAAAAGCTTGGGAAGAATGGGTGTGTACCTTTTTCACTTCTAGGGCAGTGGAATTGGAAAACCATTTTATTTTGGAATGTGATGCTTTTAGAGACATCAAGGACAGTTATGGCATTCCGTGGTGAGCAAAGATTCTTATTGCTTAATTAAAAACTAACTCGCATCAACTTCGGTGTGAAATGTGATGGTGGAAAAGACCTAAAGAAGCTTGGGAAGAATGGGTGTGTACTTTTTGCACTTTTGGGGTAGTGGAATTGAAAAACCATTTTATTTTGGAATGTGATACTTTCAGAGACATCAAGGACAATTATGGCAATATGTTAACATTGGTCCCTTGGCATTGTCTTTTCAACGAGGGGATTGTTAGAAGGTTGAGCCAGCTCATCACCAATTTGAATAAGAAAAGGATTGAATTTTAAAAGGTGAAAGGTAGAGAGGCTGGTGGTCCCATAGAGTATTTTTAGTCTTGTGGACATTAAAGTATCATTCATTCATTCATAAGAAAATTGTGTGGGTTTTTATCAAAGCTCCTGCGTGCACTGAAATTCAATAGAGTTGATAATGCATCCCATATATTACATGTTAGTGGTTCATAAAATTGTACATAATGCTCAACTTCTCAACAAAGTTTCCGCCATAGATTTGGGGTTCTAATTAAAATATTAGAAATCACATCGGTTACCAAGTTCTATTAATTTTTATCTTTAGTAATTTGAGGATGGAACCTCTTATATTAAAATTCATATCGAATGTAAGGAGCAGTGGAGTGTGATGCATCTCTCACAAAGCCAACTCCCATCTCCTTTGTGCTCAATTGTGCTTCTCATGTGTAGCTATACACACACATCAAGTGTTCATCAAAACATACAATACTTGTTGCCTCCTTATTCACACTTGATGATACAGGCCTTAATCCACAAGGTGCAACCTGAGAGGGAACTACTAAGAATGTCACCACTGCCACATATGTAACTTATCTTCCTACTTTAGGTTGGGTCTTTTCCAACTCAAGGGGGTACCCCTAGGTAGTAGGATAATAAAGCTATAACAATGAAGTTCAAAGGCATTGTGAAGAGATAGGTCTAGCAAAACGATATTTTTATAGTTTTAATGGTAAAAGAATGATGAAAGGAAAGGGATTAGGGCCAATCCAACAAAGGGCAAATGGACTCAAGAGGCCAATCCAAGAAGGCAAGCTTGATAAATGGTCAAAACCTCAAGGGTTGTAAATGTATACTACAAGGACTTTAACATTGCTGAAAATGAAAGTAAAGAAGTATTGGGAGGGTTAAAATTGCCACATGTAAGCTATGCCATTAGGGTATTCCTTACACAATGAAATATTACTGTAGCACCCACTAAGTAAGATGTTGGATACAATAAAATGGTGTGTATGAGACAATAAAGGATTCAACAATGAGAATGTCCTTAATAAAACTCTCCCAAAGGGGTGGATGATACCCTTCTCACTTGGCCCTATAAACCAAGTTCTAGCAATTTCTATGACATAAGCAACAATAAGAAGCATTATAATAATGAGCCACACACAATAGGACAAAACCCTTACATTTCACAAATGCAACAAGAAAGACATCCATCAAACTCCATGGAGAGGAAACTCTAATAACCCAACCACAAGAAATAATGAAGATACCAAACTCATGTATGTTTGAGCTTTGTCTTCATCGACAATAAAGTAACAATATCCAAATTCAAAATCGTAGATCTAACATATAGAGGAATAAAGAAACAATATCCTCCAAACTAATCAATAATACATAAAAACGAAGTGGTTAACCATGTGTAAAAGTATCCAACAAAGTAGCTCCATGAAGGCGGAACATCTCCCTCAAAGAGGGTATAAGACATGGCATGCTCCAATGTTCTCCATGAAATGTGCAATTGACAACATTTAAGTGGCACATGATATTTAGTATGGTCTCTTGTGACAATTTGAAAACACCATAACTTTGTGAATATTTGTCGGAATTTTATTAGGACCACAGTGTGGAAATTAGGTAGCCACTCTACATCTAATGACATTGATTTGATGGAAATTTGGGCACTTTGTTAAAAGAAAAGTATTCCTGTAGTCAGGACATCCTCAAAATATCCATTGAAGCCCTAGATCTAGGGTTTGGAACATCATAGATCTTCTCCAATATGAAACATCCTTATTAATGGCATGGACAAATGTAATCATCAATATAAACCCTTCAGTAGTGGATATCTATTTCTCTAAGCTGAGGCATCCTCTCAAATCATAAGTAAATGTGCAAGAAGACTTCCAAAATGTAACCACCCCCTACAGATTTGCAGTTTACTATATCCATGAATATAGGGTTACTCCATGGTCGCATGGGCGAAGCCATTAGAGAAAGGGAGTGCTCCACTCAAACCTCATTATATGTGCAAAGTGCTAGATCCAAGAAAGAATGAGTCAAACAATACTTGTATCATCACCAACCATTTGCTAAGTCATCTTAGTGATCAAAGAATTACTCATGAAGGGGAATGACCTCATCAAAAGATGCATGCAATGATGCTAAGTGTGTATATGTCTCCACATATGAGCCAAAGAAGGGGGCATTTCATATAGGGCCATGGTCAACCTCATAAGCAACATATCCATGTGAAAAACATCCATAAGAGAGAGGGCATTGGAGAAATGGGCGTCTAACCATGCTAATTTGCTCATCAAAGCAATAAACCATATGAAAGAATATGGGGTATACACTAAGCATTCTATCCCATGACAATGCTAACCAAATTAAGATGTCAAGATAATGTTCACTTAGCCCAAAAGTGCCAGGGAATTCCACCAAGGGAACCATATATTCTCATATCCAATCCTCTAGCAAAATATAGACCAAATGCATTGTTATCTCTCTATGACAACCAAGTATACCAAATAAGGTACAATCAAGGCATCCATGGTCATTCAATGTCATGAATTATCAACCAAGGCATGGAAATCATTAACCCATTTAAAAGGTCAATCAACTTGTAAACTTGCCTTTGTGATAAAATTCACAAGTGTACTAAAAAAATTCATGAGTGTAGGCCTCATACAAAATTAGGTGTAACATAACCAATGATATATATTCAAAATTTTGTTGAGCATTTGCTAAGTGTACTTGATAAATCCATTTATCATTAAATTGTGGGCTGTTAATGTTAAATGTATATATTAAATTGGCACACTAATTCATGTAGTGGGACAAGCGTTGATATAGGTGCCAATTTGGAGAAATAGTCGGTAATAGTTAGAGGGGTGTAACTAACGTAATGTCCCATAAATATATCAATTTTTTTGTTGTGGGGGTTATGATCTATCTATTACCATCACATAATGTAATGAGCAACTTGACATATAAATTAGAACATGTGTCACATCTCTCCTTGTTAAGTTTGAAATTGACGAGAAAGGAAAGAATGAAGGAGCAAACATGACTTAGTAGGGTTTTGTAGAAGCTAGGAATAATGGATGAGTAGGTTGATTACATCATCAATCCTTTTGAAGGTCTATCTATTTTTTCCAATGGAGATCAATTGGAGTGCAATGGTGGTGTTGGGCCTAAAATTAGGACTAAAGGGCCGCTTGGCAGGCCTCCTCTGGCTAGCCTAGTGCTCATACCTTCACATTTGGAAATCTATGGTAGGCTGGAGTGTCTAGATGGTTATGATAACTTTGTCATAAGTACAAGATCAATAATAAGGTCATCCATTAGAAATGGGGGTGATAGAACTTGAGGTCAAATGGGATTTGGCATTTCATTAAACAACAATTTTATTCCTTGTTTATCCTTGTGAATGATTACAAGGAGGTGAAAGTCTCAAAGGTTCTAGTTTTGTAGTTTTTTTTGTCCAAAACTCTTTAGAGAAGAATAAGGGAGTTTTGTTGTGAGTAGAGCATTGTCACGACATTGAAAAGGAGATTCTAGGGAATGAAGAGGTGGTAGTTGAATGTTCTGGATTGAATGAGTGGTAGGTGGTAGGGAATGGGAATTTGGATTGAATGACATTAAGAACTGGTGAATGTGATCCATAGGAGAAGATAGATGGAACATAAGAAGTTTATTTCCATGAACATGGGAAAATAAAATTGCAAGTGGCTTTAGTAGGAGGCAAAGTGGACCTAAAAAAGGAGATTAGGATTCCAATTGTTGAAATGACTAAGGCCTGCTAGGGAAAGTCATTTTGGGTGACAAATTGAAAAGCTCACTTGTTCAAGTTATGATTCAAATTGGTAAGTTAACCAAGTCCCTGAAATAATTAGTTGATTACAAAATGTAGAAGTAAGTTTATCTTTTGAATTATTGCTCGAGCTTGGTGTGTATAAAGAAATACTTTCTGTGAAGGTTAGGAGAGGGAAAAACAATATAAAGAGGGGAAGGGATTGGCTTCAAGTAATAAATTGCATTTTGGAAAGGTTTTACATTGAGAAAGTATTTTACCTCAAGCTATTTCCTAGATGAAGAGACTCATTGACTAATTGGGAAACCACCTTTCTTAAACATACAATAGTGTATTGAAGTGTTTGACCCCTTTAGATACCCTCTAATATCTAAGAGGGGGTAGAATTTGTAGAGGTAGGAGTCAAAAGGGGTCTGTGCAGAGATGCGGGGAAGAAAGGCCCTCAACATGGAAGGAGAAGGAAGTCACAAATTTCCGTAGCTCATAATCATTCCCATATGAACGTAATGGAGGAAAAGGAACCCTAAAAAGGTTGAAGAAGGTTACATCATGACAACTTTGTTCCTTAACATGAAGGGTTTAGGCAAGCTTTCAAAAATACCTGCCTTGGGCAAGTTTGTGGATTTTCAAAACCTTAACATCATAATGATTCAAGAGACCATGGGGAATGGAGAAATCTAATAGAATGCCTTACAAAACCTTGAAAAGTTTGATATTATTTAGTTGTAGATGTTACATGGCGCTGTAGGTGTTAGTTGACAATTTTTGAGAAGAAAATTAATAGTAGGTTAATTCTATGTTTTTGGTATCAAGGATTGGTGTATAACACTAGTCATTCGAGTAGGGGGGTGGGGGGGCTTTTTCAATAGTTGATTTATATGGGCCATGTGAAGAAAGACATTTTTTGAGAGGAGGTTTTTAACTAGAACTTCCTAAAAGTTATTAAATTAATATTTGGAGGGAACCTTACCAGTAACATTAAAAGAGAAAAGACTTGGGGGATTGTTCTAGAGAAGATTCATTGCCATATTTCTTTATACATAAATTTGAGAGTTGGATATGTGGACGTGTAGCTAATAATGATGACTCTGATTTGGAGGAATTTGAGGTTTGAGGAAGAAAAAATATCTAAAAGGATGGATATATTTATTTTTTATGAATTTCTATTAAGTGAAATTGAAAGGATCAGGTCATGAGTAGAGGTGGGAGGAGACTCTAACTGTCTTTTATTCATGCTGCAAATTGAGGTGTGGAATTTTACAAATTTTACTACTAGTGCAAATTCATAAATCTCTCCTTAATGTTGAGGTTTCTTTGGATGTATTCATTACGAGTTTTCAACCTTACGGTTGAACCTAAAATATTAAATTACAACAACATACACTTCACTTCTCTTGAACCAAATTCACAAGGCAATCCAAAAAAATAAATACCAGTCAAGTGTAGTTGACTGAAACAAAGGCCTAGTCCTATAGAGCACACTTCCCAAGCAAATTTCATATTTGAAAATGACTTATTACAATAGGTAATTACAAGATAAAATCTACCCATTTATGTTTTAGATGTGCGTTAAATCACTTAACAATTCACAAGGAAACCTAAGAAAACAAATACCAGTCAAATGTAATTTAATGCAACAACGTTTTAGTACTATAGAGCACACTTTCGAAGAAAATTTCATATTTGAAGATTATTACAATAGTAAATCTACCCATGTCTTCTACTCAATCATGTAGATATTATAAAATGAAATTCAAATCTAGGTGCAAAAAATTTGGATACTTGGAACATAATATATATAGACAATATGAAGTACAATTATAAACCAAATCAATACACACTAGTACAATTTAATCTCTCCAAACCTTAGCTACAACATCCACAATAATCACAAACTCTAACGACCAACACTCCCTAGCTAAGAATCTCTATCAACTAATTCTGGTTTCTTCACCAAAGATCCACAACGAGCTAGTATGAAAATTAGAAATTCTTTGTTGACACCTTCAGTTGCATTACAAATGTGTACTAAGGTTTCCAAATACCTCAAAACATGAACTATTAGATCAAGAACTCCCTCTCTCCTCTAGGTTTTATCTTACCTTGTATTCTTTGGGAAAATCCTTAACCCTAATCATCCCTTGAATTCCTTCAAGAACCATAACACTGAAGATGAAGAGCACATACAAATGAAGAGAAGTACAAATATATTAGCTCACTCTAGCTATCACATCTCTAACAAAAGTATGTGATTTCATGAGTGTAAAATAATGAATATGGATGAGACTCTCTCCATTTATTTATTTGAAACTTTAGGGAGGCAACAATAAAAAAGTGAATCTTTTCCATAACAAGCAACCTAAGTAAACAATATATAGATCCCCAGATGTAGTGCTCCAACTCTAAGTGACATGTCAAGCTCCAAGTTATGCATGTTCGCCAAGCACTAAGGTGAGTCCAATGCTCCTTAAGAAAGGCTCAATGCTTCTCCTCCATAGCCCTCCAATGTTCCAACACTCCATCCTAATCCATGTGTACCCCCAAGTTTATTTAGCTTTTTTTTATTACCAGATCTATACCTTTCATTTCTGCGTATGCTCTTTGCCTTGCGACTCTGTGCGATCTGGGTAAATCAGAAACAGAAAGGAAGTTTTTTTCTCTCATGCGTATGCTCTTTTCCCTGCACCTTAGTGTGATCTTGGAAAATCAGAAACATTGAGAAAAATATTTAGTTTCCGGCTAAAGCTAACTTCGAGCTGTAAGGTTCGTTTTTCTTTGCATATTCGTGTTGGGTTTTGTGTTTTGTAGGAAAAAAATAGCTTTCTCAAGGCAAGCACGCAACCCAAGGCCCCGCCCCCCCCTCTCTCTCTCTCTCAAATTTTTTGTATAGCTCAATTGGTTCAAAGCTATTTTAAGAGAGTAGAGGTCTTGGGTTCAAATCTCCATTTTCTGGGGGCGTTTTTTTCATTCCCGCACATTCGCGCACTTTGCCGGCAACTTCAACAATTGGTTTTCAAAAAGCCACAACTTCTTCATCCGGAAGCCTTTTTCAGAGCCGTTTTTTTTAAAACAACCTATTTTTTCGAGATCTATCCATTGGAACACTTACTTTCAACATCTTCAGCTTCAGTTTTTTAAAATGGAAAGTCCATGCCAAGTCATTCTTGACAGCACTAACTACTTCCAATGGGTATCCTACATAGAAGATTTACTTAGAAGTAAAGGTCTCTACAGAATAGCCACGGGCCGAGAGAGGAAACCAAAAGATGAATACAAGGTTGCAAAATGGGAAAATAGACAAGATCAAGCACGTGGTTTGATAGGGATGTCTATTTCTCCTGATCTTAGATTCCATATTGCAGAACTTGATACTCCTCATGAAGCATTGGAACAAATCACTAAAGTTTTTGGGATTAAAAATGAAATTAGAGCCCATCAACTTGAAAATGAGTTGCTTACATTGGATCCTAATAATTTTTCTTGCATTCAAGATTTCTTGTCAAAATTCAAGACCCTTAGATATCTCTTGGAAGGTGTTAAGATTAAGAAAGAAGATAGTAACCTTATTTATTCCATCCTTACTAAGTTGGGACCAGCCTACTGTGTATTTGTTTCCACCTTCCATTCTACAAGGGAAGCTTTCATTTGTCAAGGAAAAGACTACAAAGCCCCTTCCTTTGACTCTTTTTGTGATTCTTTAATAAGAGAACAAGAAAAACTCTTACACCTTGGTCTTCTTAATCTTGGAAACTCTTCCAAGAAAGCGTTAGCCGCCCAACAACAACCAAATTTAAAGAATCCTAAAAAGTCATATCCTAAAAAGAATGGTCCTAAAACAAACAAGGGTCCTAAGCAAACTCAGTCTCAAAATGAAAGATCATTTCAGCAAAATGATAAGACCAATAAAAACAAATGGAAGAAGACTGATAGACATTGTAACTTTTGTAATCGAGATGGCCACTTAGAATCTAAATGCTTTAAGAAGATGGAAGCCTTGGAAGCCGCAATGAAGAAACATAATATCCATGTGGAGCATTCTTCTACTTCAATTTCAACTTCATCTTCAGGAATGACACTTTTTGCATGTCGTTGTCAATCATCTCATTCTGGTTATGCATTAAATGTATCTTCTTCTTCTCATTCTCATGAGTGGCTCATTGATTCTGGAGCCTCTTATCACATGGCCAAAAACAAAGCCATGTTTTCTTCTTTACATGATTGTAACACCAAAAATATATATGTTGGTGATGATAGATTTCTTAATGTTGTAGGGACTGGAACTGTTCATCTAGACAATGGTCAGTTTAATGATGTTTTATGTGTTCCAACCTTATCCTGCAACCTTCTATCTGTATATCAGATAACTCATTCAGGTGAAGGTAAAATTGTTGAATTTTCACCTCATGATGTTGTAATCAAGGATCTAAGAGATCCTAAACAGATTCTAGCTACTGGGATTGCTGATGATTCCACAAGGTTGTATAAGTTTCACAACTTTGGGTCATCAAATCTTCCCTCAGTATTTGTTGCTCATAATGATGAAGTGAGCAAACTTTGGCATGAGCGATTTGGTCACTTAAACTATCGCTCCCTTCATCATCTATGTAAAGAAAATATGGTGACAGGTCTTCCTATGGTATCTTGCAGAGATGGTGTTTGTTCTGGATGTGTACTCGGAAAACATCATCGGGACAGTTTTGACAAACGTGCCTCTTGGCACGTCTCAGCCCCTTTACAGCTTGTTCACAGTGATTTGTGTGGTCCACTTCCTGTTGCTTCATTCTCTGGCTGCAAGTATTTCTTAACTTTCATTGATGATTTCTCCAGACGCACTTGGGTATACTTCTTAAAACTCAAGAGCGAAGTATTTAACACATTTTTGGCCTTCAAAGCCTTTGTTGAAGAACAATCTGGACATCAAATTCTTAAGCTAAGAACTGATAATGGTGGAGAATATGTTAAAAACACATTCATCAACTTTTGCACCGAAAATGGAATTCAAATGCAACACACTGTTCCATACACTCCACAACAAAATTGTGTAGCTGAAAGGAAAAATCGCACCTTAAAGGAAATGGCTAACTGTATGCTGCAATCTAAAGGACTCAGTCTTAGTTTTTGGGCCGAAGCAATTAATTGTGAAAATTATATAATAAATCGCACTCCTACTAAGGTTCTAAAGAATATCACTCCAGAAGAAGCTTGGAGTTCCATTAAAACAGATGTAAGTCACTTTCATGTTTTTGGAAGTGAAGCATGGGCCCATATTCCAGATGAAAAGCATAAAGCTTTAGAACCTAAGAGTGAGAAATGTACTTTTGTTGGATATTCTGAAGATGTAAAAGGTTATAGACTTAATCCATTTAAGTCCAAAAATGTTATCATTAGAAGAGATGTAAAATTTGATGAAAATAAATCGGCCTGCGAGCCTAGTCCGGCGGATGTGCCACCTCTTCCTATCTCTTCTACTTTTGAAAACATTTCTTCTTCAGATGATGAAAGTGAGGATGACAATCCTCCCCCACCTTCTCAGGATCCTCAACTTCCAAGATGGGTCCGTGCTACTCGGGATGCAGCAGGTGATCTTGCCGGTGATCCTACAGATCAGCGACGTACACGTTTTCAGTTTGAAAGAGCCTCTTCTTTACTGGCTCAAGCTCCAGTAAATCATGATCCTGACACTTTTGCAGAAGCTTCAGGCCATCCACATTGGGAAGCAGCTGTGAATGAAGAATATCATTCATTGTTGGCAAATGATACATGGGATCTTGTTCCTCTACCAAAGGGACGCAAACTTGTTAGATGTAAATGGGTTTACAGAACCAAGTATGGACCAGATGGGAAAGTTGATAAACATAAAGCTCGTCTTGTTGCTAAGGGTTTTTCACAGGTTGAAGACATTGACTACACTGAAACCTTCTCCCCTGTTGCCAAAATGAACTCTATCCGCCTTGTTCTTTCCCTTGCTGCCTCTTTAAAATGGGAAGTCCATCAGATGGATGTTAAATCTGCCTTCTTGCATGTGGACTTGCATGAAGAAATCTATATGGAACAACCATTGGCTTCATCCAAACAGACTCCAGCCTTGTATGTCGACTTAAGAAATCTCTTTATGGTCTCAAGCAAGCTCCTCGGGCTTGGTATGCCAAAATGGATAGCTTTCTTTTAGAATCTGGCTTTTCTAGGTGTTATTCTGACAATACTGTCTACACCAAGAAAGTGGGCAACTCTCTTATCATCCTTGTTCTTTATGTTGATGATCTTATTCTTACTGGTAGTGATCCCAACCTTATAAACCATGTGAAGTCCAGCCTTAAAAAGAAATTTGAAATGACAGACTTAGGACACTTACACTATTTTCTCGGTCTTCAAGTCTTGCAATCCAAGGAGGGTATTTCCCTTTCCCAGTCCAAGTATGCTTGTGATATTCTTCGTCATTTTCACATGGAAGATTGTAAGCCAGCTCCTTCTCCCTTTCAGTCTGGAGTCAAACTTTCAGCCTCTTGTACTTCTCCTGAAGTTGATGCTACCTTATACCGTCAACTTGTAGGAAAACTCTTGTATTTAACCCATACTCGTCCTGACCTTTCCTTTGCTGTTGGCCTTGTTGCTCGTTTTTTTGCAAAACCCCCGTGAAAGTCATTGGAAAGCAGCTAAAAGAATACTTCGTTATGTTCGAGGTACAATACAGTTTGGGATTCATTACAGTGCCAAAGCAACTCCTCTATTAGTTGGTTCCACTGATTCTGATTGGGCTTGTGACCCTGATGATCGGAAGTCTACTGCCGGTTATGTCTTCACTCTTGGTTCAGGACCTATTACATGGGCTTGTAAGAAACGGGCTGCCATTTCTCTTTCGTCAGCAAAAGCAGAGTATCGTGGTGCCGTGGAAGCTAGTAAGGAATCCTTGTGGCTTCGTAAGATCCTATCAGAATTTGGCTTTGAGCAGCAGCATCCAACCACACTTTGGTGTGATAATCAAAGTGCCATTCAGCTATGCAAAGATCCAGTCCAGCATCAGTGCAGCAAACACATTGAACTACACATGCACTTCATCAGAAAACTCATTCATGACCATGTTCTTGAAGTGCAATATTGTTCAACAGATGATCAGGTTGCAGACATCTTCACAAAGGCTCTCACAGAGGCGAAGTTCACTAAACTTCCATATATGCTTGGAGTTCAGGAAGTTGTCACTAAGGGGGGATAGGCTCTAGTGCCTCCTTCCTTCTCCTATTGTGTCATATTTGTAAATCCTTCAATCCTATCCCAAGTTGTTCTTAAGGGGGGATGTTAGGATATTCCGACACATAGGAATAGTTAAGTTCAACTTGGTCTAGTATAGATTTAGGTTAGAGTTAGGTAAAGTGTGTTTCTTTACCGTTGTACATTTTGTAACTTACAATCCGACGGTCACGATATGTAGTGATCCGACGGTTCATTCTCTCCTCGGTATTACCGACACTTGATCCGTGGCTTGACACCCGATTGGTCCATGAATTCTATTTAAAGCGCATGGAGGGCCATTTGTAGGTTAACCGTGCATGAGAGAAGCTTATGCAAAATTTCATTCTTTTATTAATAAATTGCCTGTAGTAGCCACGTTGGCGCAGGCCATGGACTGTTTCCCTCTCTGAGGGTTTTAACCACGTCAAAATACTGGTGTGTTGATCTGTGATCTGTTTGTGAGCGGTGTCCTTTTGGTGTTCTGTCTGAGGAACTTACCCTGTAAATTCCTACATATATAAAATATAATAGACTATAATTGAACAGAGCAAATTGACAAAAAGATAGCAAAGTGGGATTACTACCAATTTACTAGAACTAGAATTGAAAGCAAGCTTTCGAGCCCCTAATTTAGATATTAAATAGTGTCCAATTTTTCTGATACTAATAATAATGTTTTGGTGCCTAAAGCATTAAGAAAAATTATGATACTTAATCGAAAAGGTAAATGCATACATCCCAAGAGGGATTTCAATTGGGCTCTCGTGAACAGTAATGTAAATAAGGTACCTGAAAGGAAAACAAACTATAGTAAAAAATGGTCTTAAATCATGCATAACACAATAAAAAAAGTTTAATTATCAAATACTTAAAAGAACTTGTCAAATCATTAACATAATTGGTTAAAAATCAACTTGGATTAATGATTTCTTGGAGGAATTGCTTTAGGCAATTTTGAATGTAATCTTTCATTGAAGGAGTAGCAATGTCCACTTTGACGTGTTGGTTGTATATCTCCTCTTAAATTTCTTGAGCCTCCACCTCTAATAGTGTAATGGAAGCACCTTAATTGTCATTGACATTAACAAAATTAAATAAATGTTTGTTAATTTTATCCTCAATGAAATTACATATACTATCAAAGCCTTCTCTCGTTGACTCTTTTAAAGTGTTCAATCCAACCATTAACTCATTCTTTGAAATTAAACCAACATCCTTTTTCATTTGTGAAACCTATAGACCATCAATAGTTTTAAGTGTTTTGAGAAAGACATCGCCTCTTCTATTATTTATCTCATTACATCAAAAATTAGCTCCTCTAGTATGTTGATTTTCACATGCCATCTAGCTTTGATATGTTTAATTCATTTAGCCCCTCAGAGATTTTGATTTCTTCTCTATGTTTCACAAATTGAATCAACCTTCTGAATAAAAGTAGATAGTCATTATCTATGAAATGCTTGTCATGCTCAAGGTCACTTTTAACCTATTCAACAAAACATGTAATTCTTTGTGTTAAATTCCTCCAATGGGAAGCTACTTCCCATGCATCTTCAATAATTTTCAGTATTTTGTTTACATTACAAACAATAAGTGATTTTACTCCATTTAGGAGGTGAGTCATTTTCTTATATATATGGGGTGTGTCAAGGATAGAAATTGTCGATGTTGGCACCTATATTGTGAGTGGAGTTAGAAAAAAATGAACGAGATTCGTAAATTCTTCTATCTCTTTTATTCTTTTTTTGAGCCTCATGTTTTTTGCTTCTTGTTCTCTGACAAGGTGTGCCAATTACTCTCTAATAAATTCATGTAATTTTATGAGGCCAGTGACTCCAACTTTAGACAAATCAATATCCATTTGTATTTGATCAGTAATATTATTATTTTGAACCTTTACCACTTCAACTTTCAACTTTTTAGTACCTCTCTTATAGCTTTAATTTTGCAATGTGACAGGCCGATCATAAAAAATGATGACTTCTTTAGAAATTTGTTCCATTATTCTTTGTTTTCAGCTAAATGAGTAGTAACCCAATCAGGTGGTGTACTGCTCTCAACTTCCATATCCATAATTTCTTATGCACTTGGTGTTTCTTTGGAACTTCTAATTTTATTTGATTAAGCCATGTGCACTCTCTCTATAGTGAATTTGTGAAGGGGCTCCTTCTCATGTCTACCACCTTAGAGACTACCATCACTCATTCTGGCACTTAAAGTAGCATATGTTTTCCTTTAAATGGAATTTGAACTTGGGCAAGTCCTAAGCATGTAACTTGGAGGTTTCTTCATAGAATATTTGCCTCTATGCCTGTTCGTCCTCCCATATTGGTGTTGGTTTCTTCAACAACTTCTTCAGTATTTTTTTGCAACTCTTTCTTGTTGGGTCGACTAGCGTTACTTTTTTCACTTTTCTCTAAAACTATTGTAAATAAAATTTTGTATCTAACATTGGCTAGGTGTCTAGAAAATATAGCTTTTGGATCAAAGCCTTGAATGGCTTCAGCTTGACTTAAGTTTATATATTTTAAAGACTCTGCAAAATATGCAAGGTGGTTCGCTTTGACAACCACTTCTCCAACAGTAAATGGAAAAGAAATGATACCAAGCAACCAATAGATCCACATTACCAAGAAATCAATCCATATTTAATTACCAATCATGATAATAATCATTAAAATAAATACTACACATGGAACACAAATTAAATATGCAAAATTGTTGTCGAATGTTTATATTCATATTGATCAACAACAAAACATTAGATATAATGTATGATCTCAAAGAAGAACTTGAAAAATTGATGTTTAATTGATATCGTTGACCAAGACAATAACATTTAGTACAATACAAGATTTCATACAAAATGTTATTAGAATTCTTCAAAGAATTTCTCAAGAGACTTAGAATTTCTAACCAATCAGATTGGATTCAAACCAATATAGATTTCATAGAATACAATGTCTTAGAATTATTCTTAGTATTACTTAACGTTGTCAGAATATATAAAATATAATAGACTATAATTGAACAGAGCAAATTGACAACAAGATAGCAAAGTGGGATTACTACCAATTTACTAGAACTAGAATTGAAAGCAAGCTTTCGAGCCCCTGATTTAGATATTAAATAGTGTCCAATTTTTCTGATACTAATAATAATGTTTTGGTGCCTAAAGCATTAAGAAAAATTATGATACTTAATCGAAAAGGTAAATGCATTCATCCCAAGAGGGATTGCAATTGGGCTCTCGTGAACAGTGATGTAAATAAGGTACCTGAAAGGAAAACAAACTATAGTAAAAAATGGTCTTAAATCGTGCATAACACAATAAAAAAAGTTTAATTATCAAATACTTAAAAGAACTTGTCAAATCATTAACATAATTGGTTAAAAATCAACTTGGATTAATGATTTCTTGGAGGAATTGCTTTAGGCAATTTTGAATGTAATCTTTCATCGAAGGAGTAGCAATGTCCACTTTGACATGTTGGTTGTATATCTCCTCTTAAATTTCTTGAGCCTCCACCTCTAATAGTGTAATGGAAGCACCTTAATCGTCATTGACATTAACAAAATTAAATAAATGTTTGTTAATTTTATCCTCAGTGAAATTACTTATACTATCAAAGCCTTCTCTCATTGACTCTTTTAAAGTGTTCAATCCAACCATTAACTCATTCTTTGAAATTAAACCAACATCCTTTTTCATTTGTGAAACCTATAGACCATCAATAGTTTTAAGTGTTTTGAGAAAGACATCACCTCTTCTATTATTTATCTCATTACATCAAAAATTAGCTCCTCTAGTATGTTGATTTTCACATGCCATCTAGCTTTGATATGTTTAATTCATTTAGCCCTTCGGAAATTTTGATTTCTTCTCTATGTTTCACAAATTGAATCAACCTTCTGAATAAAAGTAGATAGTCATTATCTATGAAATGCTTGTCATGCTCAAGGTCACCTTTAACCTATTCAACAAAACATGTAATTCTTTGTGTTAAATTCCTCCAATGGGAAGCTACTTCCCATGCATCTTCAATAATTTTCAATATTTTGTTTACATTACAAAAAATAAGTTATTTTACTCCATTTAGGAGGTGATTCATTTTCTTATATATATGGGGTGTGTCAAGGGTAGAAATTGTCGATGTTGGCACCTATATTGTGAGTGGAGTCATAAACAAATGAACGAGATTCATAAATTCTTCTATCTCTTTTATTCTTTTTTTGAGCCTCATGTTTTTTGCTTCTTGTTCTCTGACAAGGTGTGCCAATTACTCTAATAAATTCATGTAATTTTGTGAGGCCAGTGACTCCAGCTTTAGACAAATCAATATCCATTTGTATTTGATCAGTAATATTATTATTTTGAACCTTTACCACTTCAACTTTCAACTTTTTAGTACCTCTATTATAGCTTTAATTTTGCAATGTGACAGGCCGATCATAAAAAATGATGACTTTTTTAGAAATTTGTTCCATTATTCTTTGTTTTCAGCTAAATGAGTAGTAACCCAATCAGGTGGTGTACTGCTCTCAACTTCCATATCCATAATTTCTTATGCACTTGGTGTTTCTTTGGAACTTCTAATTTTATTTGATTAAGCCATGTGCTACCTCTCTATAGTGAATTTGTGAAGGGGCTCCTTCTCATGTCTACCAGCTTAGAGACTACCATTACTCATTCTGGCACTTAAAGTAGCATATATTTTCCTTTAAATGGAATTTGAACTTGGGCAAGTCCTAAGCATGGAACTTGGAGGTTTCTTCATAGAATATTTTCCTCTCTGCCTGTTCGTCCTCCCATATTGGTGTTGGTTTCTTCAACAACTTATTCAGTATTTTTTTGCAACTCTTTCTTGTTGGGTCGACTGGCGTTACTTTTTTCACTTTTCTCTAAAACTATTGTAAATAAAATTTTGTATCTAACATTGGCTAGGTGTCTAGAAAATATAGCTTTTGGATCAAAGCCTTGAATGGCTTCAGCTTGACTTAAGTTTATATATTTTAAAGACTCTGCAAAATATGCAATGTGGTTCGCTTTGACAACCACTTCTCCAACAGTAATGGAAAAGAATATATATATATATATATAATATATATATATATATATATTATATATATATATATATATATATAACTATCCATGGATGGTATTTCCTACAAACTTTAGAAACAAAATACTTATCCATAACAAATTTGGGCAACAATAGTTGCTTATCTTAAAATCCATATATATGAATCAAGATGTTACTCTCTCTTTCTTCATGGATGCCTTTTCCCCACAAGAAATCTTGAGCCTATGTTGATATTCAAGTGGGCTCCTATCTAGATATGATGTAACTAACTTTGGTTGCAAACAAATCTTGTATTTCATAAAAATGAAAACAAGCTTTATGCTTCCACAATATTGGATACCAGGATTAGGTTGATTCTTCATCTAAATTGAAATTAGCTTGATGGGGTAGATCATGAAACAAATAGTTGGACACAGAGGGTTTTTATGAGGTATGCCATCATAAATAATTTATGGATCTTCAACAAATTGACTAACTAGAAAGACAACTCATTGGAAACGAGATCAACCCAGTTGAATAAACAATTTGTTTTATAAAATAGTACGAGACAAAATGTATGTATTTGGAAACATTTTTTTATGGTTTCTTGCCCAATCACATGAGTGAAAAGCCAGGAAAATTCTCTAAAATGTTTTCTCAACGAATAAATATCTAGAAAGGAAATATTAGAAGGAACCTGGGAAGTTGGTGAAATCAAATCTTGAATAATGTTCATCCCGCTTGCTTGTGACTCTAGAAAACTATTTTCTTCCAACAACTTTAGGCACTTATTCAGTTCTGGCAGCTTGAATATCCTTCTGAATTCCTTTGGAGTGAGAGGTCTTTTTTACTCCTAGTGTGATTCTCTTTTCCTTGGATCAAGATTCAATGCAAAGAAAAAACAATTTCCTTGAAATTAAAAAAAAAATTAGGACACATGTAACATTTTCCAATTTGCTCTTCCATATTTTGTCATTGTTCTGATGTTCGGTCAATAGGTTTGCATACCACCGGTAAGTAGTAGACTTGTGAAAGTTATTATGAATACGAGAAAGTGAGTTAATTGTAATATTGTGAATAGTTTATTTCCTTCCTCTTCCATCCATCTCTCCTAAGTACTGAAAAATAAATGCTTAATAAATGACATTCACAATGCCTCTTAATTGTAAAATCTTTATTTTACATATAAGATCACCGACTGCCATTGTTTATTGTGTGAACTTTGTTAAACAAGACATGTTTAATAAATTAAAAATTAACATACTGAGGCCTCCATTTATGAGACATAATGAAAATAATTCTTGAAATTGCAAAATCATCTTGTCTATTTTATTTTCCACTTGTTCTAGTTTTAATATCCTCCATATAATTATCAGAAGTCACAAGAAAATTTACAAAGTGAAATAAATATGAAATATTTGTGGTCATGACACTTGGCATACATGTAGTTAATAATAACATTAAGTGGGAAGGCATGCAAGAACAAGTAAACTTATGCGTGAAAATTCCTATGTTGATACATAAGCTAGTTAAAGGTAAAACACAAAATTACTTCTCTACCATTATTCATAGAAATATGAAACACACTGCCAACATTCTCAATGCCAGTTAGCTTTATTTTCGTCACTTGCATATATGATTACCAACTCTTACCGTTTGGCATGACTTCTATTGGGCGCAACAGACCAGTTAATAAAAAATTAGTATATTAAGAGCATTGTTTATGGAAAAGCATGCCAATAAAACTTGAAGTTTTAAAATGATCTCATCGATTTAATTCAAAGATTGATTCATTTTTAAAATATTTCATTTCAATACCAATTAATGATAGGAAAATTTAATGAGACGAGATAAATATTGGACCTCCAAATATTCTGTTAATCACAAATGTACACGCAATCAATAGTGGTGAGTGCCAAAACGTGTGAGAATTGACAAGTGTGGAAGAAGTAACTATGAAGAACAAGGGGTATGCGTAACTATGAAGAACAAGGGGTATGCGTAGCCAAAGATGTATGCAGAATAAAGAATATGCACAAGAGGGAATATGTGTGACAAAATGTGTGGTGACAAAATGTTTACATAGACCAAAGAAAAAAAATTGTTACATAGATCAAATTTGGCAAAGTATAAAAACAATTCACAGTAATTTCAAGCGTCAATGTGCACAAGGTGGGACCAAAAGGAAATATTTAATTTATAATTATGTTCAAAGATTAAAATTTAAATATTCATCGTAAAACATAACTCTAACAAATCTTAAAATAAAAGAAACAATAATCGCAACATTTAAACAATTTCTATTTAAACTGTAGGATTAAAAAATCGAGCTACAAAATTAGCCAATGTGTTGCATTGCATGAGGCCCGTGTGTTCTTGTGTCCTCATAGTAAAAGGCAAAACTTTGGAACATGGCTATTCATTTCAGTTATTTTGTTGTTTTTTTAGTCCAAGTTTCGTGGTTCACTCTGCATAGAGTAAATGGAACATCTCCTTGATTGTTCCTTCAACAACCAAGAAGTATCCAAAAGAAGTCCATTCGTAAATGTTTATAGTTAACAAGTGAAAATTACAATAGGATGCAATTCCATCTCTTAAATAATTGCACTCTCTACTTCTAATGGAGATTGTGGTCATTTATCCCTTTATATGTTTGTTTTGTTATAGTTTTTTTCAACAAAACACCTAGATAGTTGGTTCTTGACTCTTGGAGTGCTCGCTTTGAAAAACCCAACCAATGAAGCAGTCACATAGTTCTTTCAAACTCCTGAAATTGAAGAATACATTGTTGAGTCTTTGTTGAATCTTTGTATTTGATTTTAGTTTGGTTAAAGGCTATCCACTACAAGGTAGTCCACCTAAAAACGATGATGCCAACTATTTTTAGATACACAAGTAAGTATAATTGTTTATATGTATTTGAATTATGATGCATGCCATTTCTTTTGTGTTTTTTTACTGTTGCATGCTCATATATATTCATGAATAAGTAATCACACATGCCCCCATTTTTTAAATTATTTTATTTTTTTCCTACAGTTTTCATGGCCTAGAGTTATTTCACCTATCAAAAAACACAGTACGTACAACTATAACTCTCCTATTTATTACTTAGAAACAATTGAAGAGGATTTTATCAAAGTTTATCTTCTAAGAACAAGATCTATTGATTGTATCAATGTCAATATTTGCATATATTAATGTCTATAGATTTGTGTGATAAATCTCTAAGAAGATAATAACAACTGGAAAGGAATTCATACTTACAAGAGAAACTTTTAATTTCTGACAATAGACTTTTAATTCTTGAGAACATTTATTAATTTCATTAGCATAAATATTTGTGCATATATTAATGTTTATAGACGTGAGCGATAGGTGTGCCATTTTGAAAATATTATCAACTCTAAAAGTGGTGCAACAAAAACAGCAGTTGAAGCAATGCTTTTACATTTATAACACATGCATAGAAACAATGTATGCCTTTTTGTGTCACCTTGTAAAAAGGTAAAGTCTTCCTTTTGCCTTACCTTGTACAAAGGTAAAGGCTTCCTTTTGTCTCAACTTGTAGGGAGCTAAATTATGATTTTTGTCACATCTTATGTGTAGTAGTAGAACTTACCTTATCACCTTCGCACATGCTTCACCTTTGCACATACTTTTGCATTGACTATCTTTACAAATTTCTTACTTCAATAGTTAGCATTGTACATGTATTTATATAAGTCCCGTTCTTCGATGTTAAAATTTGTAGCAACTAGCATACATAACTCATGTCTCATGCTTCTATTAGACATGCTTACAATATGAGAAATACCTTATAAAAATCCAATGCTGCGACATGAAAATTTTAATAAGAGTTTCTCATCTCTTTCTCTTACCGTGAAGTCATAAGTCCTTGCGGTCCCTGTTAAATGCAAAAATTATCATATGTTGGTTGTTGTTAGTTTGCAGCGTTTTTAAACGATGCGCAATGAATTTGTGCCAGGGAATTAGTCCCACATTGGTGTGGTCTCAAAATCCATGTTGGTATCACATGGCACCCTATAACTCTGTGACATCCCACCTATTTTCGGTTAAATCAATGTATATAATTCTATTTTCTAATTATTGTGTGTCACTATTTTGGGGTTGACACGTTAACATTGTAAATACATTCTTGTGTGCACCTCCATTGTAACCAATTGAAGAAGGCTATAATTGGGATATTTAAACATAATTTCTTTAATATTGATCTGCTCAATTGTAACCATCAACATGTACTAGCACTATTAACTTGCAATAAACTTGCATATTTGAAACAACATCATAAGACCAATGAAGATTCAAAAATAAATAATTATAACCTATCACTCACACGTGTGACATTCCTTGGATGGGACAGGTTAATAAATATAAACTTATTACATTAACACCATCATTTGTGAGAGATACAAGCAATAAACCTAGAAGTTTTAAAACCATTTCGTCCATTTAATTGCAAAATTCATTCCATTTTAACATCCTTGTTACCAGTACCATTGGAAGATAGACAAAATTAACAACACAAGATAAATATTGTGCATCAAAATCTTGTAATCATGATAAGTGAGAATGTGTGAGAAGTAACAAATGTAGAATATCTAGTTGCACGAAACAACATGTGTGTGGTCATGTGTAGAAGAGTATGTATGCACGAGATATGTTGCAAAGACAATGTGTATGTAGACCAAGCAACACAAACTTTCTTCTACACACATGAAATTTGGCTAAGACTAAAAATACTTAAGCATAATTCCAAACTTCAATCTTGAACATCATGCAATGTCTGAAACTAGATTTTATGAATATCATTAAAAGAAACAAAACCTCAACATAAATATTCCCTCCTCGAAAATTACCAATAGTATGAAGAAAACACTTGATCAAGTTGTTAAAAGGCTCCCATATAGCAAGAGAAGCATATCCATGTTTATAAATGCATGCAAAACCTGCAAATTTCCCTCAAATAAAATAAATTAACAGCTATTAATAATTCTTGTGAATTAACAATGTTACATCCATATCCTCTTCATACAAATCATATAGTGTTTGAAACTAGATTTTTATGAATATCATTTAAAAAAAATCTCAATGTAAAGAGCCCCTTGTGGAAAATTACAAACAATATGAAGCAAATACTTGAATAAGTTGCTAGGAGGATCCAATATAGCACGAGAAGAACATCCATGTTTATAAATACACACAAAACCTGAAAAATTGCCTCGAATAAAAGAAATCAATAACTAATTCTTTTAAATTAACAATGTTACATCCTCCACCTCTTCTTGTTGTTCTCTGATTCTGATTATATTTTCCTTTCTAGTAACAAAACATGAGACAATTGTCATTTTAAAATTATTGTAAATTGACATCATCTTTATGCAATAACTATGCAATTTAATCAAACACAAATTCATCACACAAGAAACTTAGAAACTTGATAGAAATGTTGTACATATAATCATCAAATTTACAAACTTGTTAAAATAATTGTACAAATAAAACCTTATCCTATCCATAATTCCTACTACCAATATGAAACAAACTTGACAATTTTAAACAAGAAACCAAGAACAATGAATACTAATATCCATCATCTAACCAAGGATATGACAAAAAGAAAAACAAGTAGACAATAATATAGAATTCAAAATTTTTAGATTTTGACCTCTAAAGCTTTACAAAAAACTACAAGAACAAAGAATAAAGAACAATCTGAAACACTTCCAAAATAATACAATAACGATAATTTTCATCTTTGATCTTCATCAACACTCATGTGAATACAATGGTTTAGAATAAGCAATTTGAATTTTATATTGACTGGCTAAGTCTATTTTAAATGATAACAACAAAGCCTATATATCTATAATCAATGATTGTCTCTACAAGGGAAACAATGACAAAGTCAATGCAACAATTAATAGATAATGAAACATTTATGTCTCTGTATATATTTTTTCAATAGATCACATAAAATATATTGAATAAAAGATTGTTTCTCTACAAGTGAAACAATGACAAATATAATGCAATAATTAACAATGAATGTCACTATATAAACATGACCCATTTACCAAACTATCAGTCAAACTTAAGCATACTATGCCATATCAACATTGTGTCAAAATGTGCATTTCATTTGCCAAACTGAACCAGGTCTTACCACAACAATTTTGAGTAAACAACTTCATGATACATAATGGAATTTTCATAATTTGAAACATCTTGTGTTGTTTTTTTATACATAGTAATCCATGCAAGCGTGGACATCCTCATGTGGTTATGAAAATACCACTTACATCTGGAAGTGATAAACAACAAAACAAAGCCTCTAATCACTCAATTGTTGGAAATAATACTGAGAGGGGGGTGAATCAGTATTATCAAGTCAAATGATTATTTTCAAAAACCAAATTGTATACGCTACTTCAGTTAATTCAACACGCATATATACACAACTATTCAGAAGTAAAACCGCGTATACAGAGCAAACTTTTAATTTACTTAAACTTTCAGATGATGATTGTTAATCTGAGATGCAACATCAAATAACCAGTAACCAGAGACAGTAAAACAGAGTAGAAAGACAATCACACATAAGAACACCAGATATAAGGTGGAAACCTAATGTGGGTGAAAACACCTGCTGCAATTCGTCTCTATCTTTCTTTAATTAGAAACTCTGTTTTACAATTACTGGTGCAGTCCTTTCCGTACGCAGGCTGCAACCTGCATGGAGCTACATCTCTCTCGTTTTCCAGCTTCTCCTGGAAGGGAGCTACAACCCCCTTTAGCTCTTGTACTAGCCAAGATACTAGTACGTAGGTGCTGACCTACAGAAGGCTACAACCTTCTCTTTCTTCCAGGGACCACGTTTCATCAATCTTCAGACTGGATCCATGAACATCAAACAATCATCAAGAATCAGCCAATCTCCTTTTCACAAATTAGATCTGAATCAAGTAGATATTCTTCTTATAGCTGTACCCAAAACACAGTACCAGAAACCATACACCAGAAAACAGAACCCAGAACACAACAGAAATAGTCAGAAGTAGCTAGATCACAACTTAGATTATATACGCTATTTCAACAGCCTGAAACTACCGTGCATACGCTTCTGTGTATGGAACAACCTGCATATTTGCTCCTTTACTTCACTGAAACTGCATGTATACGCGTCTTTGCCTTACTGAACCTGCGTACAGATCTTATGAAGGATAATTCACTCTTTCAACTATTCAATCACTAATTAACCCAGATTATCAGATAGATCAAGCAAGTGTCATATCTAGCAGATCAAAATCATACAAAGATACAATCATTCAAGCTTAAATATTATGACCCATGAATAGAACTTATCCTCCTTTTGCGCTAATGTTCCTTCTTCATTTAGATCCAGAACTGCACAATATACGAGCTCTAGCACTTTATCAGATGTTCAATAATAATTCAGATAATCATTTTCCACATGATATCCTTCTCTTTTATAGTCTTAGGCCTTCCTCAATACCATAGTCCAAAACCATAACATTTCAATACCATGAACCCAAAACTAGGGATCAACACATCTGCCGAGACGCCTTGGTCCGAAAAATAGGTTCAAATTCCAAGGACTAACTACCATGGACCAAAAACATGACCCCCAACATATACGCACTTTTGTAATGTATAACCTGCATGTATACGCGCCTTTGTCTAGATGAACTTGCATATATGTCTTTTTCTTCTTTCTCAATGCCTGAACTGAGATCTGTTACCAAAGAGAGTTGCCATCAAGGACAACACCTGTGCCATAATGCCAACAATACCCCCCTTTGGACTTGATGGCAACACCAAGATCCTCAATATCATTCTACCCCTTTGTCATCAAGGGCAAAGGGTTGTGCTCCCCCTGAGTACATGCTGAAATCTCTGTCCTACTGTGCTGACCATGCTCCCCCTAACTGTAGGCAAAATTTGCAAAAAGATGTTCTTTAAGAAGAACCAAGACTTATGCAACAATACAAGACCTTCCTATCACCAAAAGACTTAATACATACATCCATCACCCAACCAAGTGGGGATCATCCATCCAACCAAGTGGGAATACATCAGAAATTTACATATGATGACCAAATACATTACATTTTCATCCCAGGCATAGTGGGAAAACCAATATAGGTCGTTACATGACCTTGACACCATATAAGAAAGAGATACATGACATAGAGACGAATATTTAAAACATGACTTATGAAAGTCATCAACAACTCATAGCACCAGCAACTGACAATCATTATTCAGATCAGCAACCAAGATTTCCTTCTGTTCTCCCTCTGTCTTTGTTCCACCTAAAATCAACAACAGCTATGAACCAGAATCAAAAGCTTCTAAGATAATGCCAACAATGCATTATTAGAAGATTATTTTCTCCCCCTGAACCTGTGCCTGATGGTCTCTATCAGACCCACATCAGAATATCTTCAACCAGAGCCTGCTCCTTCTGATATCCATCAAGCCTACATATACGCGACTTTCTCTGCACAAACCAATGTATGTACGTGGATACTCCTTATCCAACACGCGTACACCCATTTTTCTCTGAAACTGACAAGATTTAACAACAAGATGATACATCATCAACTCCTAGCTTCTGTCTGAGATATTCAAAACTTTCCCTGGGCAGTGGTTTGGTGAAAATATCAGCAACTTGTTCTTAGATGGAACATACTCCAATTTGACCTTTTGTTCCAATACTTGTTCCCGAAGAAAGTGATGCTTGAGCAGTATGTGCTTGGTCTTTGAATGCATGACAAGATTTTTTGAAATGTTGATTGCACTTGTATTATCAGTTAATATGGGGATAGGTGGTGTACAAGTGATTTGAAAATCCTGTAGGGTCTGCATCATCCAAAGGAGTTGAGTGCAGCAAGATGCAGCAGCCACATATTCCGCTTTAGTTGTAGATAAGGCAATCGAACTCTATTTTTTGTTGAACCAGGATACTAATCTGGAACCTATAAAGAATGCTCCACCACTTGTGCTCTTCCTGTCATCCATGCTTCCAGCCCAATCTTTATCTGTATAATCATGAAGTGTGAGATCTGTATCGCTAGGATACCATAAGCCATAGTTTTGAGTCCCTTGAAGATATTTGAAAATTCTCTTCACTGCTTCAAGATGAGTTTCCTTTGGATTTGCCTGAAATCTCCCAACTATTCCCACTGCATGCATGATGTCTGGTCGGGTACCTTTCAAATAAAGTAAACTTCCAATCATAGACATGTAGGTTGGTTGATGCACAGCTGCTGATTCATCATTTGCACTGAGACTGCATCCTGTAACCATGGGGGTACATACTG
>APFE030500542.1:460-34252 GCA_000404065.3 Pinus taeda | reverse complement strand
AAAGAAGTCAACCAACCAACCATGGTTGTAAGTGTTAGTTGTGTTGAGGAAACCTCCAACATGCATCGTAAACCCAAATACCCTTGCAGGCTCTGTAAGGGTGACCACTTCCTTATCAATTGTCCTGGTATTCCAAAGGTTTTGGAAGTATGGTCAGAAAAATCTCATCAACTTTCCATTGATCCATCAACCAGTGATAGTCAGGTTCCCGGGAAAAAACATAAAGTTAGGTTTCCTTGTAAGTTATGCAAAGGGAGTCATCAAACTCACATTTTCCCTCACATGGATGAAGCCTCAAAATTGTTGGAAAAACTTACTATTCCACAGCAAGAATTTCCAACTGGTTACCGTAAAATTTCTCCCAACATATCGTCAACTGACGGAGTGATTGATCTAATTTCAAGTACAGTCGATCCCACTCTTCCATTGGAGAGTGAAACTCATATCACTCAGGTTGATGATCCATTATTTGATCAAGTGGTCGATTCAATTTCACATTCGGTCGATCCCACTCTCCCTTTAGAGAGTGAACTTCATACCGCGCAGGTTCTTCTTGTTACATCAGATTCTTCTACGCCGGGGGGCATTTCACCTGTTTCTACAGAACCCCCTCCAAGTACTGAGGTCTTTTCCTATGATTGGAATAGACTGACAGAACCTCGTCTTCCTTCCTCCATCCCTTTCCAAATCATTGTCAAGGCTGGTAGTAGGGACATACACCACACACAGGTAGATGAAGGTGCTTCTGTTAGTATTTTATCCTCAACTGCTTGGAAAGCTTTGGGTTCCCCTTAGCTTGTGCCTATTACGTAGAATCTGAAAGCTTTTAACAGAACCATTAGTGAACCTTTAGGGTTCCTTCCTAAGTTTTCTATTACTTTGGAAGGTAAAACTGTCTATATTGATCTTATGGTAGTTTGAGGACCCTTGGATTTCAATTTACTCCTTAGGCGGGCCTATGTTTATGCAATGAAAGTTGTCATATCAACACTCTTTCGCGTGATGTCTTTCCCTCACAATGGAAATATTATGACTGTAGACCAGCTTTTGTTCCCTAGTCTTGTTTCAACTACCAATAATATGACACCCCTAAATGTTCTTGATTCTAAAGTGGTATCTACCCCGCCACGGGTTCATTATGTGGCAACCAGTCCCATGTTTTCAGTTACCGATGTAACTGAGCCTCTCACTGTTTGCTCATCTTCCTTTGATTTAGATCCGGTAATTGACATGGAAAACTCTATGGGATTTCTTGAACACAATGTTCTTATCCCTCTTGAGTCCCTTGACATGTGTTCCTTCCAGAGAACTATTCTTCCTTCTGATGAAGACCTCTTGGAAGCCATGATCAAGGTGTGTCCATTGACATGTCTTTCTTCCAGTTGGAAGCCATAATCAAAGGATTTGAGGAAAGTTCCTGTTATTGAGTCAACATCGTTAAAAAATGAATCAGGTATGAGGACATTTATTTTCTTGTGTCAGCCTCATTAAAAAAAAATGAATCAGTAGGTTATATAGGTAGATTGTAGAGAGTATACTCAAGGAAAGTTCCTATTACTGAGTCAACCTCGTTAAAAAATGAATCAGGTATGAGGACAGTTCTTTTCCTGTGTCAACCTCATTAAAAAAAATGAATCAATAGGTCAAATAGGTATATTATAGAGAGTAGATTCGAGGAAAGTTCCTGTTACTGAGTCAACCTCGTTAAAACATGAATAAGGTATGAGGACAGTTCTTTTCCTGTGTCAACCTCATTAAAAAAAATGAATCAGTAGGTTATATAGGTATATTGTAGAGAGTAGATGTGAGGATATTTTTTTCCTGTATCAACCTCGTTAAAAATGAAATTGGGTGTTTCGAGGAAAGTTCCTATTATTGAGTCAACCTCGTTAAAAAATGAATCAAGTATGAGGACAGTTCTTTTCCTGTGTCAACCTCATTTTAAAAAATGAATCAGTAGGTTATATAGGTAGATTGTAGAGAGAAGACGCGAGGATAGTTTCTTCCTATCACAACCTCGTTAAAAAATGAAACTGGATGTTATGAGCATAGTTCCTCGTCTTGTGTCAAGCTCATTAAAAATGAAACAAGGAGTCATGAGAATAGTTCCTTGTCTTGGGTCAAGCTAGTTAAAAAATGAAACAAGGAGTCATGAGCATAGTTCCTAGTCTTCTGTCAAGCTCGTTAAAAAATGAATCAAAGATTTTATGAGCGTAGTTCCTTGTCTTGTGTCAAGCTCGTTAAAAAATGAAACAAGGATTCTGGAGCATAGTTCCTTGTCTTGTGTCAAGCTCATTAAAAAATGAATCAAGGATTTTAGAGCATAGTTCCTTGTCTTGAGTCAAGCTCATTAAAAAATGAATCAAGGATTTTGGAGCATAGTTCCTTGTCTTGAGTCAAGCTCGTTAAAACATGAATAAGGGATTTTGGAGCATAGTTCCTTGTCTTGAGTCAAGCTCGTTAACAAATGAATCAAGGATTTTAGAGCATAGTTCCTTGTCTTGTGTCAAGCTCGTTTCAAACATGAAACAATGATTTTGAGGATAGTTATTTTCTTGTGTCAACCTCTTCAAAAATGAAAAAAATCCCTTTTTGAGTCACCTCTTGAAAGTAAACCTTCATTTCATCCACTTGGTTGAATGCAATGAAGCTTGGGGGGCATGTACCTCGCTTTGCATCGTTTTTCTGGGGGCATGCGAACTTATAACAAGCATAGTTTTTTGTTTCAAGCTTGTATAAACATGAAACTGAATCCAAGAAAAGTTCTCTTTGGTTCAAGCTTGTGTAAAAATGAACTCATACCCATTTTACATCTTGTGATTGCCATCTTTATCTGCTACATTTTGTTAGATGAGCCTTGGTTGTTTTCATTCCATCGCCACCATCTCCTTGGTTGATCATATGCTTTCACTTGGTTGTTTTTCCTTTCCTGAGGGACCATAGTTATGAGTGGTTTTGTTAACCAGCCTCTTGACCATTACATGTTTTGAGTAGTTCCACCATTGTCGGAACCAGTTGCTACCATTTATACCACTCGTTCCTTTAGGAAGAGTCCCCTTTAAGCTTTTTTCTGACTCATAAAATATGAAAAGATTGCCGAGTTTTTTCCTTTTTAAACTCATTAAAATGGAATTAAAAAGATGGTCCACTTACAGCTCTTTTCTGACCATATAAACATGAAAAGATTGCCGGTCTTTTTTCATTTCAAGTTCGATATTGGTAATAAAATGACATGTTTTCGATCACTTTTTTACTTTTTTCAGATTGAAGGCGCTAATTATGAAAAGTACTCCTTGATCGTAATGATCAAGCGGTTCTCTCAAGTATTATTTTATACTTTTTCGGGCTTGGGAGACATAAATATACGAAAAAGGACAACCATGGAGTTTTCTTAAGTTTTTCTTCTGACTCCCTAAAATTGAAAAACACTGAGTTTCTCCTATACTAGACTCGTTAAACTTTAACAGTAAAGGACCTGTTCAATTTCAAACAGGAACAGACCACTCCTTCTTAGGGTTTGAATCTTGAACTAAGTTAGACTCATCCGAAAGATGAGCTTATAACCAAGCAAATGTTATCCTCCTCAAGATTGTCAAAAATAAAGAGGTACTTGCCAGAAATGGTAGGGGAAAAGAGAGAAAAATGAACCTGATTATTATACTTTGTCTTTTGAAAAGCAGTCAACCACTCTTGAACACGACACTTTTCTTTCACCTGGGTTGGGAAATCCTTTGCCTAACAGTTAATCAAACCATATTGAAAGTCTTTAGCCGGTTTCAGGGTATTAGCTTTGGGTCAATTGTAACCAAACCATCTGCAGTGTCATTATGTGTTCAAGAGGTCAGTTCAAATAAACCATTCATTTGCAAAATATCTGTCATCCATCTTGACCATCCCTGAGTTAGTCCTCGCCAAATATATTTCTTCAAACTTGATGTATGATTTCGTGTTGTGGGCTTATCTACGACGGATCACTTTCTATCGACTCCAACTCATTATCTAGAAAGATGATCTAGAAATCATCAGTACCTTGGAATCTTCATGCCTTAATGGCAAGTTTCTCGCCTTTGATGACATGTTGCATCATTGACCTTCGATCAAAGGATTCTATGACATGTTCGACATCGACTCATTCATTCACATTTCATGGATTGTACTGAGTACTTTGAGGGCCATTTACATTACTGGTGGTTCCTCTCACACTTGTTAATAGTTTACATCATTGACTGGTAATCAAGTGGTTTCTACCATGTTCGACTTCGACACATTCATTCACATGGATAAAATCGTACTAGTTCGGGAAGCAGAAATGAAGACCCTGGATCTAGTTTCCACCATCCAGGATGCGAGGAATTTTGTTATTCATTATACAGTGTACTATTCATAAACAGATGGATGTGCCCATACTATTTCTACATATGTCTATACTTGTGATGTATTACAAAATCATTCCTGTATCAGAGCAGTTTAGATAGTTTCTAGTCAGTTTTGATCTAAGTATGGGAATGCCTACCTCAGCGATGATATGTTCATATATATATCTATTATATATATATTATATATATATATATTTCATTGAATGTTTTTACAAGTTTGACCAGGGTATCCACAGGAAGACCCTTGAAATGATAAAGTACTTCACTCTTATTAGATGACAAAAAACCATCCTCATCTATTACAGACTTTGCACTTTAGGGGGAAATCTATTACACGAAAAATTGTCACCATGACTTTCTGTAATCAATATGAGTCTATCAACACTCATACATACCTCCTTTGCAAGTCTTAAACCTCAGCTCTACATATCAAGTTTTTTTTTTTTGTAGGCTGGGGCGGGACTTTCAGATTTACATGTCCATTAAGTACCCCTCAACGGGGGAAGGGTAGCCCAAGATTTGAACCCAAGACTTCCAGTTCGGTGAGACTTCATTTCCACGGCCATTGCCGCTTGGGCTACCCCATGTGGACAAATCTACATATCAAGCTTTGAAAATGAGAGAAATTCCTTAAAAATCTCTAAAACTCTAGTTTCACACTTTCTCTAAGCATTACCTGCGGTACTGCACCCATTGGTCATGTCTCCTGCGCACCTGACCACTTTGTATCTACATTTATGGGTGCGAACCCTTGTAAAAGTTAAAAAGGCACAAGTTTATTCTTAAAAACTCACTTTGAGTCAATTCTGGAAGCTTCTAGAGGGAATCTTGCACTGGCAAGTTCGCTCCTTGAGGGTGCATGCATCCCATTCCTTAAGGAGCTAATCCCTTGATGTGAGGAGCTTATCCCCTTGAAGGAGGACTCTATCCCTTCAATGGTGGACCTGTAACCTCCTTCCCTTGCACTATAAAATGAAGCATTGGGCTGGTTACTAGGAAGGTTGAAAGCTGAATATTTTTGAGGGTAAATGCTGCTGGAACTTAGTCTTCCTAATTGAGCTTTTGAGAGTAGAGATTACATATCTTTTGATCTCATTGGGAGGAGAGTGGGCTTGTCAAAGTAGAGGAGATTCCTGCTTGGACCTTGGGAAGAGCTTGTACAACATCAAGGCACCAAGGTTGTAAAGTTCTTCTTTCTCAATGTTAATACAATCAAGTTTATTTTTCTCAATAAGCTGCATTTAATGGTTTATTTCATAGACTCCTTGATCACTATGATGAACATGATTTATTATAATAGCTATGTAGGTGTTATTTGATGTGTTCTTGTTTGTGTTTGCAGGTAATTAAAAGGAAACTCTTTGAAGCTGTTGGAGCAAGGCTGCCACAAACTAGCGTTGGACTTAAGGTAGGGTCTATAAAACACCTCTTAGTTTTTATTAATGAATCAAAATATGTTTAGAGAAAAGTAGATTTGCTTGTCCTGCTTGTTGCTAGATATCAATTGATACTAGGGAGATGGATCTTGTCCACAAGAACGATTTATCCGCTTAACAGGACCCCTGCTCCATATAAAAGCATACTTTTAAATGTGCTATGGACAGCTCTCCCGGGATTCCTTTTCTGGACAATTTGGAAGGAAAGAAACAAAAGAATTTTCAAAAATCAAAGCACTACATTGGAGATCATCTGGACCAATTTATGTCAGAACATTCAAGAAACCATCACTCTCCAATAGTGGAATCTTGAGGACTTTCCCACTCAGGCACAAGAACAAAGTATATGGGACAACTAGCAATTAAAGATCCCACGGGTTCAAATTGATCCCAACAAAGCAAGCATTATCAACAAGCAGCCATCACATTGGAACCCCCCCTCCAACAAATGTGATCAAACTAAATTTTGATGGGGCCTTAAAAGGCAACCCAGGCAAAGCAAGACATGGTGGAATATTCAGAGATCAAGAAGGCTGACCTCTGCTAGTATACTTTGGCTCAATTAGATGGGACATGAATAATTCTGTAGAACTGGAAGGATTGTGGCAAGGTATGAATCTAGCGCATCAATATAATTTTCATCCTATTATAATAGAAGAGCATTCCCAAATTCTTATACACATGGTTACCCAAATACAAGTGGGAACCACAGCTTCGAGAGTCGCTACCAGCTGGAGACTAGCAGCTTAGCTCAAACTAATAAAGAAATGGATTAAAAATAGACAAGCCACCACCTTCATTCACGTCAAATGAGAAAACCACAAGGTGGATGATCTTTTGGCAAACATAGGAGTTGAACATGATCAGGTCCTACAATATGGAACAATCAATATTTTAAATGACCAAACTCAATTACAACCCCGGAATGACCTGGTGCACAAGGAAGCACAACTCTTGGATGGGGGTGCCTACCAAAGATAGTAAGGTGGTGGCCAAACTGGAAAACAAGTGGCCATTCCACACGGCCCACTGTAATCCAGCACATCATTCTAAAAAATGCATTAGCACTAGCCATAAATGGCATTTAAGTTGGCGTCATCTTCAATGTTGGCGTTATGGCTAAAGTGTTGTCCTTGATGGCAACCCATTTAGGTGATAGATCACAGTACTTCAAGTCAGCAACAGATATTGATGATCAGCTATCAAATATTGAAGAAAATAAGGGGTACGCAGGTACACCTTACATAAGGTGCGTATACGCAGGCCGGTGTTACATAAAGTGCGTACATACCCGCAGTTATCCCGTTCAGGAGGTGCGTACCCCCAGTGCACACATTTCAAGGCAAAGAAAAGCACACGTGGGGTTTCTTATGTTTTACACTTGGTTTTTAGCCGACGGTTTTGTGTTATTATGGTGTCGGCCCGTGGTGTTAATCCATGATTTAAGGAAGAGATTTACTATATAAAGCAAAGGAGATCATTTGGCTTAAGCATGTTTTTGGTTGAATAACTTATGAGGGCAAGATCTGGTCTAGATCTAAATAAGGTGAATCTACTGATGGACTAAGATCTCTTCTGCGCATGTTCAGATCTGTAGATCTGACTGTTTGGGTTCTTTCTGAAGTCTTGAAATCATCTATGCCCGAAGGTACGCAGGTACAGTGAGAGAAAAGTGTGTACATACGCAGGAACGAAGCATTTCAAGTGCGCCCGTACGCAGGCACAGAAGGGTTTTAGGTGCGCTGGTATGCAGGTACAGAAGGGTTGCAGGTGCGCCCATACGCAGGCACAGAAGGGTCTTAGGTGCGCCGGTACGCAAGTACAGAAGGGTTGCAGGTGCGCCCGTACGCAGGCACAGAAGGGTTTCAGGTGCGGAGGACCGCAGGTAGTTCAATGGACTCAGAGAGAGGTACGTAGGCTAGCAGTTGAGCAAGATGCATACGTAAGCAGGCGAGCAGTTGAGCAGGGTGCGTACTGTAAGCAAGCAAGCAGTTGAGCAGGGTGAGTACTGTAAGCAGGCAAGCAGTTGAGCAGGGTGCTTACTTCTCTTAAAATCTTTGTTTATCATTGTTGTGTTCTGGGTTTGGTCCTATTATTGTTGACCTGGTTACTACAGTTGACTGGCTGATTCTCTTACACTTGATGATCATTTGATGCTTATGGATCCAGTTTGAAAATTTATGAAAAGTGGTCCTTGTAAGAAAAGAAGTAGGGGGTTGTAGCTCCCTTCCAGGAGAAACTGGAAAACGAGAGAGAGTTGTAGCTCTCTGCAGGTTGCAGCCTGCGTACTGGTAAAGGACTGCACCAGTACAAAACCATTGTAAAAGGAGTTTCTAATTTGAAAGAAGATAGAGACATATTGCAGCAGGTGGTTTTCACCCACATTGGGTTTCCACCTTACATCTTGTGTTCTTTGGTGTGACTATCTGTTTTCTTTGTTCATGCTCATTATTTTATGGTACTGACATGTAAAACTAATTCAATTAACAAATAAGGAAGATTTATTAAAAGAATTAGATAATACTGATTCACCCCCCCTCTCAGTATTATTTCCAACAATTGGTATCAGAGCAGGTCCTTCAGAGAAGCTTGATCACTTGAAGGTAGATCGTTCATCATGAGCAACTACGAGAGAGAAGCATCAATCAGGACATCGGTTTTTGATGGGACAAACTTCAATTATTGGAAGGTAAGAGTTACTGCCTATCTTCAATCTCTTGGTACAGAAGTTTGGGACATTGTAGAGACAGGCTATGCTTTTCCTTCAGCTACTCCTACAGATGCAGGCGAGAAAAAGAAGTATGAAACAAATGCAAAAGCAGTCAGTACCCTATTGGGATGTATATCCCAATCGGAATTCATGAAGGTAATGCACTATAAATCCGCAAAAGAGATATGGGACAAGATTGTCACGAGCTATGAAGGAGATGAACAGGTAAAGCGTGCCAAACTTCAAACTCTCAGGATTCAGTATGAGACTCTCAAGATGTATAATGATGAAAGTGTGGCTAATTACTTTCTTCGGGTAGATGAGATTGTTAATTGTATGAAAACTTTGGGTGAAGAAATAAGAGAGGTTATTGTGGTTGAAAAGGTTCTAAGATCATTGTCCCCCAAGTTTGAATCTAAAGTATCTGCAATAGAAGAAAAAGAAAATCTACGAATTCTTACTATGTCTCAGCTACATGGAATTCTAACTGCTTATGAAATGAGAAAGGGAGGTCCATCAGATAGAAGAGAAGCTGCTTTCAAGGCATCAGGCAAAGGAGATTATTATGAAGCAAGCCACGTCCCAGAAGAAGAGGAAGAAGAATCAAACTTTGTCAGATATCTTCAAAGGGGTTCTGGAAGGTTCAGAGGTAAGTTGCCTTTTAAATGCTTTGCTTGTGGAAGAGTAGGTCATTATGCTGCAAAATGTCCTTATAAGGATAAAGGAAAGGAACCTGCTAGATGGAACAAGAAACAGAGTGCAAATAAGAAAAGCTACTACACCCATGAAGATAGTGATGGTCTATCAAACAGTGATGAAGATGAACAAGGTAATGAATATAAATTGTTAATGGCATTTGAAGATGATGATTATATGGATGCTATAGATGTGGATTACCTTCATGAAGAAATTACTAGACTTAAGAGATGTATAGAAGAGATGAATATGATCATTGATACTCTACAATTTCAAATTGATGAAAAGGAAAGACATCTTGAAAAATTAGAAGGTGAAGTTGTTGGTCTTAGAAAAGAGATTGAGAAAACAAAAGCTATTAATCTTAAGTTTGTCAAAGGATCTGAAACTTTGGATGAGATTATCAGTGTGCAGCGGTCTCCACTAAACAAGACAGGTCTGGGCTATAATGGAGAAACTTCTGAAGCATCCACCTCAAAAATTTACCTTGATGTAGCAAGAAGAAATGAGCAAAAGCACAATGAAGACCATCAGGGAAAGCAGGGACGAATTGCAAACATAAACTATCAGGGGCAATCCATCTTAAGGGTGAACAAGAGCTACAACCAGCCACAGGTAAAATCTTCTCAATTTGGGTCAAGAATAGATGACAATAGAAATTACAATCAATTGGCTGGTAGATTCAATAACCACAGAAATTTCTTCAATGGACAATGCTTTTCTTGCCATAACTTTGGTCACAAAGCAGCTCAATGTGTTGCATATAAAACAATCATGACTAGGGAAGCTCAAAAACAAAGAAGTATGACGGGATTACAAAAAGGACCTATAACAACTTTTCGGTTCTTGAAAATGAAGTTGAATGTTTTATTTGCAATAACTTTGGTCATGAAGACTCTGAATGCAGGAGCAGGTTTCAGCAGAGAAAGGAACAAGCCTCAGCACAAACATGGTAGAATAAGGACACAAACAGAAAGATGTGGGATAGCATTTTATGCAGAGGGATAGGAAAATCTATGGTACATTGACAGTGGATGTTCGAAGCATATGACAGGTGATAAAGAAAACTTGAGTCATATTCTGCTCTAGAAAAAGGAAAGAAAGTCTCTTTTGGAAATGATACTCCTGCAACTATAAAAGGAAAAGGTATTGCTCAGTTAAAAGAAAAGTTCAAGGCTGGAAATGTTTTGTATGTTGATGGATTGAAACATAATCTTCTAAGTGTCAGTCAGATGTGTGATCAAAGAACCGAGGTGATATTTAGATCGAATGGATGTCTTGTTCGTGATCTTGATACAGGTAAAACAATGATCAAAGGCAAAAGAACTCCAAATAATCTGTACATATTTGAAGAAGGACAACAAAAATGCTATCTAAGCAAGGATGATGAGCACTGGTTATGGCATCGGAGGTTGGGGCATCTAAGCTTTTCACAAATAAGGAAAGCATGCAAATATCAGGCAGTTCCCGATCTTCCAGATATCAAAATTCCTGACAACGCCATATGCAAATCATGTCAGTTTGGAAAACAAACCAGAACTAACTTTCCAGAGAAGGAAGGATCAGCTAGCATGCCTCTTGAGCTAGTACATACAGATACATGCGGTCCTTTTAGGAAAAGAACACCTCGAGGAGAAGAATACTTGATATTATTCATTGACGATTTCTCCAGGTTTGTCTGGTTAGGACTTATGAAGCACAAAGATGAAGCATTCGAAAAATTCAAATCCTTCAAAGCCTTGGTTGAAAATGAATCAGGTCACAAAAATTAAGTGCCTCAGATCCGACAGGGGTGGGGAGTTTACCTGAAATGAATTTTTTGATTTCTGTGAAGAACATGGGATAAGAAGAGAATTCTCTACAGCTAGAACTCCTCAGCGAAATGGAGTTGTGGAAAGAATGAACAGAACAATCCAACAAATGGCCCGTGCTATGCTTGATGAATCAGGGACTCCCGCAACTTTCTGGGGTGAAGCTGCTCATGTTGCGGTTGTTATTCTAAACAAAACAAATGTCCGGGTGAACAACACTCACACTCCTCATGAGCTCTGGAATGGTACGACTCCTTCGGTAAAGCACTTCAAAATCTTTGGGAGCAAATGCTATATTAAGAACACTGATGAGCAGCTTGGCAAACTTGAACCTAGAGCAGATGAATGCATTCTTCTTGGTTACTCTCCTCATAGCAAAGCATACAAGTGCTACAATAAAAGACTTGGCAGAATAGTTGAAAGCATTGATGTAGTGGTTTATTAGAAGGGATACATCCCTAGACAGGTACATCATGAAGACATTGAAGAAGATGAAGGATACCCTCAACGACAGAATGATGAAGAAGAAGAACTCAAGAAGAACCTCAAGAAGAACCTCAAGAACCAGAGGAGCAGACAAGAATAGAAGAAAAGACTCCATCCAGATATGTTCAGAAGAATCATCCAGAATCTTAGATTATGGGGCAGAAAGGAGCAGGTGTACAAACAAGAAGAACACTTGCAGAAGCTTCAAGCTATTTGGCATTACTCTCTTCTACTGAACCACAAAATGTGAAGAAGCATGCAAAGATGAAAGTTGGGTGAAAGCAATGGATGAAGAACTTGAGCAGATCGAAAAGAACAACACTTGGGAGTTGGTTCCTAGACCAAAGGATAAGAATGTTATCGGAACAAAATGGGTCTTCAAAAGTAAATTGAATGAAAATGGAGAAGTAATTAGAAACAAAGCCAGACTTGTTTGTAAAGGGTATGCGCAGCAAGAAGGAATAGACTTTGAAGAAACCTTTGCTCCTGTTGCAAGACTTGAATCCATCCGAATGTTCCTTGCTCTCTCAAGTTTTCAAAACTTCAAAGTATTTCAAATGGATGTGAAATCAGCCTTTCTGAATGGAGACTTGGAAGAAGAAGTATACATTGAACAGCCAGATGGGTCCATTCTTGGAAATGATCCAAATCTTGTATGCAGATTGAAAAAGGCTCTCTATGGGCTCAAACAAGCTCCAAGGGCTTGGTACTATCGTTTGGATAAATATCTTCATCAAAAAGGTTTTTCAAAAGGATCAGCAGATAGCAATCTTTATATAAAAGTTGAAAATGACAAATTGCTAATACTTGTTGTGTATGTAGATGACATTATTTTTGGCAGCAATGAAGAAGAGATGAGTCAAAGCTTGGCCTTGGTCATGCAGAAAGAATTTGAAATTGTCTTTCTGGGAGAACTGACATATTTCCTTGGTTTGAAAATCCAACAAAAGGAAGGAGGAATCTTTTTATCTCAAACCCAGTATCTCAAACAGATCTTGAAGAAATATGGCATGGAAGATGCAAAACCAGTATGTACACCCATGGTCACAGGATGTAGCCTCAGTGCAAATGATGAATCTGCAGCAGTACATCAACCAACCTACAGATCTATGATCGGAAGTCTACTTTATTTGACAGGTACCCGACCGGACATCATGCATGCAGTAGGATTAGTTGGTAGATTTCAGGCAAATCCAAAGGAGACTCATCTTCAGGCAGTAAAGAGAATTTTCAAATATCTTCAAGGGACACAAAATTATGGCTTATGGTATCCTAGAGATACAGATCTCACACTTCATGCTTATACAGATGCAGATTGGGCCGGAAGCATGGATGACAGGAAGAGCACAAGTGGTGGTGCGTTCTTTATGTGTTCCAGATTAGTATCTTGGTTCAGCAAGAAACAGAGTTAGATTGCCTTATCTACAGCTGAAGCGGAATATGTTGCTGCTGCATCTTGCTGCACTCAACTCCTTTGGATGATGCAGACCTTGCAGGATTTTCAAATCACTTGTACACCACCTATCTCTATCTTATGCGATAACACAAGTGCAATCAGCATCTCAAAGAATCCTGTCATGCATTCAAAAACCAAGCACATACCAATCAAGTATCATTTTCTCCGGGAACAAGTGCTTGAACAGAAGGTCAAGTTGGAGTACGTTCCTTCTAAGGAACAAGTTGCTGATATACTCACCAAGCCATTTCCCAGGGACACTTTTGAATACCTTAGGCAAAAGCTGGGGGTTGTTGATGCATCATCTTATTGCTAAACCTCTTCTGATTGATGGTACAGGTTCAGGGGGAGCATATAATGCATTGTTGGCATTATGGAGGATGTGCAGAAGGAGATCTTCGAAGTAGCTGCAATATGTCTCTATCTCTTTCATGGTGGATTATGGTTCTTCGTTGCAGATCTAGTTCATATTCAGGGGGAGCATGTTCTTAGGGGGAGCATAACCCTTTGCCCTTGATGTCAAAGGGGGAGAATGAAGCTGAAGTTTTGAGGTTGCCATCAAGTTCAAAGGGGGAGATTGTTGGCATTATGGCTAAAGTGTTGTCCTTGATGGCAACCCATTCAGGTGATAGATCACAGTACTTCAAGTCAGCAGCAGAGATTGATGATCAACTATCAAATATTGAAGAAAATAAGGGGTACGTAGGTACACCTTACATAAGGTGCGTACACGCAGGTCAGTGTTACATAAAGTGCATACATACCCGCAGTTATCCCGTTCAGAAGGTGCGTACCCCCAGTGCACACATTTCAAGGCAAAGAAAAGCACACGTGGGGTTTCTTATGTTTTACACTTGGTTTTTAGCCGACAGTTTTGTGTTATTATGGTGTCGGCCCGTGGTATTAATCCATGATTTAAGGAAGAGATTTACTATATAAAGCAAAGGAGATCATTTGGCTTAAGGATGTTTTTGGTTGAATATCTTATGAGGGCAAGATATGGTCTAGATCTAAATAAGGCGAATCTACTGATGGACTAAGATCTCTTCGGCGCATGTTCAGATCTGTAGATCTGACTGTCTGGGTTATTTCTGAAGTCTTGAAATCATCTATGCTCGAAGGTACACAGGTAGAGTGACAAAAAAGTGCGTACATACGTAGGAACGAAGCGTTTCAGGTGCGACCGTACGCAGGCACAGAAGGGTTTCAGGTGTGCCGGTACGCAGGTACAGAAGGGTTGCAGGTGCGCCCGTACGTAGGCACAGATGGGTCTTAGGTGCGCCAGTACGCAGGTATAGAAGGGTTGAAGGTGCGCCCATACGCAGGCACAGAAGGGTTTCAGGTGCGGAGGACCATAGGCAGTTCAATGGACTCAGAGCGAGGTACGCAGGCTAGTAGTTGAGCAGGATGCATACGTAAGCAGGCGAGCAGTTGAGCAGGGTGCGTACTGTAAGCAGGCAAGCAGTTGAGCAGGGTGAGTACTATAAGCAGGCAAGCAGTTGAGTAGGGTGCTTACGTAAGCAGGCGAGCAATTGAGCAGGGTGCTTACTTCTCTTAAAATCTTTGTTTATCATTATTGTGTTCTAGGTTTGGTCCTATTATTGTTGACCTGGTTACTATAGTTGACTGGCTGATTCTCTTATACTTGATGATCATTTGATGCTTATGGATCCAGTTTGAAAATTTATGAAAAGTGGTCCTTGTAAGAAAAGAAGTAGGGGGTTGTAGCTCCCTTCCAGGAGAGACTGGAAAACGAGAGAGAGTTGTAGCTCTCTGCAGGTTGCAGCCTGCGTACTGGTAAAGGACTGCACCAGTACAAGACCATTGTAAAAGGAGTTTCTAATTTGAAAGAAGATAGAGACATATTGCAGTCAGGTGGTTTTCACCCACATTGGGTTTCCACCTTACATCTTGGTGTTCTTTGGTGTGACTATCTGTTTTTCTTGTTCATGCTCATTATTTTATGTACTGATATGCAAAAACTAATTCAAAGAACAAATAAGGAAGATTTATTAAAAGAATTAGATAATACTGATTCACCCCCCCTCTCAGTATTATTTCCAACATTCAACCAGCTTGCAACTACCCACCTCGGCTCCACGTAAAGATTACCTCTAGTGATAATCATACCATTGCACCTGTCCCTTATCCCCTACCTTTGTAATGTCTATGCCCTTAGGTAGCTGCAACACCTAGCTCTTGCACTACTACGGGCAAGCGCTGTAAAATCCTTTGTTGCATTGATTTAGGCCCAGGAAATCACTTCACTCAAAGCATTGCTTTCCATTTCGTATCCCACTCGGCCTCTACAGCTAATCCCTCCTCTGAGCTGCCTGCTAATCCTGCTAAGCCTTCTCATCACTTTGAGCCTAACCCTAGTAGAAATTCTCATACATATGATGTCAACATGCCAAGAAAACGACATCGAATTCGAAGTCGCAGGGGTGGAAGTAGAGGAAGTTTGATGCATCCCCTCATTCTTTGGCCTCTGAATCCACATCCTCTTTGGCTCAGCAAACTACAAGATGCTACCCAAACACTCGAAGTGGCAGAGGCTGCTCACAACCACACTGCCTCCATCTGGCGCCCCCTGCTTCACCTCCCAGTGGCAATCCTTCCAATCCATAGCCACCTCTCAATTCCGCCCAATTCATCTTTCGTTCCTCCGTGAACATACCCATCATTATTGCCACAATCTCCATAACCTTTCACGAGAAGGAGCAAGCAATTGAGGGTGGACACCATTCCAGAGCAATGCCAGCCAGAGTTGTGGGGAGCTCCCATTCCATCACCTCTAATGAGGAGGAGCAGGCCACTAAAGGTGGTGGCCACACCAAAGCAGAATCAACCATGGTCCAAAAGAGCACTCACAGTGCAGGGATGCTAGAACTGGGAAGAATACGAACCAGGACTAGCATGACGTTGAAGACATGGATCCTTACCACTATTTTATTGAGGAGGAACAACTGGCACAACAGGCAGACAACATGGAGGCTTCAAAGCAGGCAGGTGTTGACATGGAGGCTTACATATGCTTCATTATTGAGGAACACTTGTTGTCTCCGCCATGTATTTGATCGTCCACACAACCTGCCACATGTCTGCTATTCTCAGGTTTTTGGGAATTTTGTTTTCTGGTTTCTTTTACGGGGTTATCAGAAAAACTGCTGGTATTTGGTTACTTGGTCGTTTTTTGTTTCTCCTTGGAAAATTGATAAAAAACTATGCGTAATTGTTGATTTCCCCTGGGTGGGCAGCAAGATAATATTGGCAATCTTATTTTGATTCAGATTGGTTTCCCATTATGGGCAGTCCAGACTCTGTTTTTTCTATTTTTGCCCAACACTCAAGCATGGATATGCACAGGCTAAAGCCTCAATGTACTATATTTTTCAGTAATAGAATTAGCTTAATTTAGAAAAAAAATATCTAATAAAATTTCATGCCAATTGAATACTCCATAAGACAAGTTCTTATAATGTTTGACTTTGACACATGACATGTACTAGGTGCAAGCACATGAAGACAATGTTTATGGTACAACACACTACATATTGAAACAATATGGTACAAATTACAAACGAGTCATTGAAATGCTATTATTAACTTTAAATGTACTTTTCATCATGGATTTAATACACATGTATCAACGATGCATTGTTGAAACCTAAACTTTGACAAATGACATGTACTAGGTGCAAGCACGTGAAGACAATATTTCTTGTACAACACACTGTATAATGAAACAATATAGTACAAATTACAAAACAATCATTGAAATGCTATGATTGACTTTAAATTCACTTTTCATCATGGATTTAATGTACATTATCAATGCTGCAGTGTTGAAACTCAAACTTATATATATATATATATATATATATATATATATATTATATATATATATATATATATATATATATATATATATATATATATATATATATATAATATATATATATATATATATATATATATATGATTTCAATGCCCATATTACATCTTCTTTTTTTTTGTGCCCTAAGAGACTAAAACCTGTATATAACTCTAAAGATTCTGATATATATGTTCAACATTTAGTTTATGCATATTTGGATTTTATGGATTCCTGAGTTCTTATAGTTTACATGATGTGCATTATGACTGTTTGAATGAATTTGTACATTTTTGTGATTATGGAATAATGTCAAAGCAAGAAACTTGAATCTTTGGCACCTTTTTGGGCTAATCTCCATCAATAAGAAATTAGCTTCACAAAATAGAAAAATAAGATCATGTTCCCTCTCAAATATCCAAGGAATCCAAGCATTTAAAGAAACCAATCAACCATAATCTTCATTCAATTTTATGTTAGAGAATTTTGAAGTATAGGAAAAAAAATATGTATTGCTTAAAACAACGTTGCTTATTTTTAGGCATAAAGGAGACATGACTCCTCTAATCAAGGATTGATGGAAGGTTTTTAAATTAATTTTTTTCATTATAAGTAAAAGTACAATGAAGAAGGGTATACTTGTGTAACACTTCCATAGCACATTCAAATTGCAGATATATTTTGTTATTATGATATGAGTTTTTGCATAAAGAATAGTTTATTTTGCACATTTGAGTATCATGGTGAATTCCTTAAGGGTTACTATTATAACTTTGAGTAGGGTCCACTCAAGGGAATTCAAGGAACCCCTTTATTTGAAATATTTTCAGTTTTACACTAGGATATAGTTTCTTATATTTATGTTATGAGCATTAATTCAACATTCTCTATTTAGTTTTTCGATTCCCTTCTTATTGTCTCAATTTTATAATTTATTTTCTTGATTAGAACACCTACAATATTATATGTTTATGGTGTTTAACATCATGGCAGGTATATTCTTTGAATCAAAAATTAATCATTGTTGAGTATTTATTAGTTGAACGATCTTATGACCACTATCTATTTCATCATAGACATTACTGAAATACACCTCCTTTATTCCATGTTTCTTGACTTAGGATTTAAGAGTGTAGGCCACTAGCCTAGTGGATCGATAGATAGAAAATAAAGGACTAGAATTGAGCATTCAATTTACTTCTAAATTTTGTACCATCTATTAGATGCATTAGTTTTGTGGCATTTCAATACCTAATTCCTCGATAGTTTAAACATGTATCACTTGATGTATTCCTACAGTTAACTTGTAATGTATGATGTTGAATAGGATGTTCATAACATAACATAACTAGCAATTTCGCTATATGTTGCAAAGGAACACCATAAGGAAATAGCATATGGAGAAAGAGCATAGATGGAGACATGTGTGGTATGTTCAAATTTGAGTGAGAAAAATAACATGGTGTTAAAAGTAAAGTGAACTCCTCTTTAGCTATCATGAAATTGAAAATTGGGTAAGAAAATTTTCAATCGTACAAAATATTTATGCTTGCAAATAACATAAACCCGAACACAAAAACATGTCTTGCCTTGATTATCTTTTAATGAAAGATGCAAACGTCTCTTGTCTCCAATTCAACCCATACTGGATACAAAACAAAAACAACAAGACTAAGTTTCAAGACCTGAATTTAAGAAATTCCCAACATTTATTCCTCACACACATTCAAAACGATATAGAAGAGAGATTTCAAGACACGATAAAGGCTCTTTTTATATACACTCAATTGCATAAAGACAATACAAAAAATATCTCCCACTCAAGAGGTTAAACATTGAAAGACACTCTAGATGGCATTGAAGTATAAAAAACAAATACAAACAGAAGATTACTTTGGAAGAAAGAATTGAAATCCTACATAATCTTTACTTTCATAAACAACCTTAAACCACCCCAACCAAGATTTGAAGGCATGGATTGTATAGCATTGATGCAAAATGCAACTAAAAACTGGTAAGAAAATTTTCAATCGTACAACATGTTTATGCTTGCAAACAATATAAACCCCAACATAGAAGTATGGCTTGCCTTGATTCTCTTTTAATGAAATCTGCAAGCTTCTCTTGTCTCCAATTCAACCATACTCGATACAAAATAGCAAGACTCAGTTTTAAGACCTGAAAGTTGTCAAGAAAATATTAATATTTTAAGAAATTCATTGAATTTATTCCTCACACACCATCCAAATGATACATAAGAGATATTTCAAGACAAGATAAACTCCCTCATTCTACACATATTGTTTGAAAGGTTTCCTACAAAGATGACAGTCTTATGGAAAAACTTATAAAGGAAAATTAGAATCTTAATTCTAGAAGCAAACAAGGGTTGCAGATCGCATGTTACAAAATTTAATGCACTTATTTCTCACTAAAATATTAGCAAATGACTTTGAACGGGCAAAGCTCGGGGCCCAAAAATAACTCCATGCTTATACCCAACCATAATATCCTTTTGGGCTATCTAGTTTTCTAATCTAATATAAAGGTCTTTTTGTAAAATTCTCAGTGATACTTACCATATAGTCTTGAGTTAATTGTCTTTCCTGTCATCTGTTTGTATCGTTATGCCAAAGTCTGTTTTCTTTTTGTAAGTCCTTTTTCTTGGTGGCCTAGTCTGATGGTTGTAATGTTTTGTTGTAAGTTTATGTTGGAATATTGTAGGCTCAGATACATCATTTCATTACTGTGGTGTTAGTGGTTAGTGTGAAGCTAATTATTTACTACTTCTCAGAAAGTTAATTCAAGTAAAAGGTCCTGTTTTAGATCACAAGCTAGTAATTTTCCCTTTTTCAATTAGCTTTTGACTTCTGATTATCCATATGGTTTGAATGGAGAGCAACAAGTCAATTCAAGAAGCAAAGATAATTCTCTTACTTTACTCATAGATGCAACAAGTCAATTCATTAAGGCAAGATAATTCTTTTACTTTTTTTCATAGATTCTCTTCTTGAGTCATTTTCTGCCACCAGAGCAACATGGCATGGTTTTGATGATGCACACTTATTTGCATTAGATAATGTTTTGATGATGCACACTTATGTGAATTATAGAATAATTATAGATGATGTTTTGATGATGCACATTAGATAATGTTTTGATGATACGCATTAGATAATGTTTTGATGATGTACACTTATGTGCATTAGATGATAATTATAGATGATGTTTTTATGATGCACACTTATGTGCATTAGATGATAATTATAGATGATGTTTTTATGATGCACACTTATCTGCATTAGATAATGATAATTATTTCAGGGAGGATTTTTCTCAAGGGTTTGATATTGGTGAATGTAGCAATGAAAAATATTTAGCTAAGCTTATCCAAAGCAATTGATCTACTAGATTTTGACCTTGATCCTAAAGCCTTGAGTGGATGGGCTTATATGAACAGTAACTGATTTTGTAGTGTTGCATTAGGTAGCATACTGGTCATGGCTATGATCCTTGGTTTGTTAGCCTTTTTATTTCCCTCAATATGTTGAATTGATATGTATATCAACGCCAATTTTGATAGTGATGAGAACAACTTCTTTTAGTGCGGAAAAGAGGAGCCTTTCATATCAGAGTCATCAATGGGTTTTCTTTGTGTTTTTGAGCCTTCCAAATGATTGGTTTTATGTCTTCTTGTCCATCGTTCTTCCCTGTCTGCACTTTTTCTAGGGTATCAAGTGTAATTCATTGATTTTTGGAGGCTGAAGTCTAAACAAGGCCTTCTATTAAATAGATCTAGGAATCTATTACTCTATTCTTTATATCTTTATTCATAATTTTTCCATTAAGAAATGCTTGGATGCATGGGAAAGATAGTGTGTTTTCTATCAACCTTTGTTGAGCTCGCTGATGAGCTTGGTTAATGTGAATATCTTGGATTCTCAAATGAACATCAAGATATTGTTCTTATTAAAACAAAATACAAAAGAAAATAACATTCAATCCTGCTGATGGAAGCAACTCTTGTCGATTCTGACACACTGAATTTAAGAAAAAAACCTAACAATAATTAATATCACCCAATGATACATGAACCCAACTGGGTTAATAACATAGAAAGTAGGGGTAAACCGTGCAAAACCCTTGTAGCACAAGAAGACAAAAAGGATAATTTTTCTATCATTAAAGTCAATCTCTCAATTTGCTATATTAACCAATCAAATAGTGGATTTTTCACACTTTATCCACTTAGGCCTCACTTAACTTACTAGCTTCATATGATGCAACCATGAGACTTTGTTCACACCAACAACCAGGAAACCGCACTCATAGTACCTTGTTTTGGAGAATTTGGTATCTACAAATAAATACTAATTCCCTAGATAAATAGCCATATCTAGAACAACAATTTAAAGCACTTTAGCCTTTTCCTATAAGAAATAGATAAGACAAAGAGAATGAGAAGACCTACTTGTAGTTTCGCTTTCCTCTTGTCTCCTTTGTATTAGTCCTGTTGCTTCTTCCTGTACTTAACACGCTTGAGAAGTACTTGTAAACATCAATAGAAGACAAAGAACCAATCAAAGCAAAAGATCTATTGATTACAAGTAAATGGAATCAAATACATTCAAACATATAAGCATCATATAACAAGATAAGCATATGGAAAAAGGTTCAAATACTTTATTGAATAGAAGGACGAATTATAACCATGAAGTCTGATTCGAAGTCACTCCTCCAGCTTTGATCCCATCCACATCACATCAAAAGCATGACAAACTTGTAGCATAACAATACTTGTCTCAAAGTCAATTCTCATAGCAACATTATCTGCTTACAATTTATCAAAGTCTAGCACCTGATCACTTAGATGAGTGGTCAATTTATAGGAATATGGAGGAGGTTATGTCATAAATGGGGGTCTTGAATGGCCTTCCATACTTAGAATTAGTTCCATGGAGGAAGGGATGAGAGGATAGGATGCATCTTAACTCATTCCTCGTCCATTTTCGAGCTTATAGGAGTTGATAAGTGAGGGAAAATTCTAGAAGACTCCAAACCCTATGTGAATTTTGATCAATCTCGCCCAACGTAGGTCAAAGAGGGCCTAAGTGCTCCCTAGAGCACCTTGGCATGGAATTAACTGCTCTGCAACGCACCCTTACATGGGCCTACTATGTTGGTCCCTTTAGAGACCATTTCAGAATGTCTTCAAGTCACGAAACTGTCTAGGAAGGAGGCATTAAAAAGGTTGACTTTTTTTTATGGCCTGTAGCAATTGAAATTAGGGTTTGATGAGCGCTAAAACATTGCTCTGGATGATGGTAGTGATATGCCTAAATGGATTTGTAACATACCCCTTAGCCACACATCTTGTTGCGATTCTGCCCTACCTCAATCACCCAGGCAGGAAAACCTCACAAGTCTTCCCCATCGATCATCTTTGTCTTCCAGGGAGCCTGTAGTAGTCCATGGAGCATTCTTTGAGCCTCATAGAATATCATAGATCATGGAGCTTTTTTCGTTCCTTAGAGGTTTCATCGCATGATGTAATAAAGGTTAGAGTGGATCTTTTCTTTCGTAGGATTATTAGAGATACGCGTCGTCTCCTCTCTCTCTTTTCCTCCAATTTTCAAGATTATTTCTTTTCTCTGCTCTGCATAACACTAGGCATTGATGTCAATCAATCCTTGGATCTTAAAGTTAGACCCTCTCTGCCTCATGTCTCAACATTAGAACAGATCTTGTCTAACGTTAGATCCATTTGCTGCATCTTTATTTATGAAATATGGCTATGATGAATATCCCAAACCTTGTGACTATCAAACTCGATGACACCCATTTCATCCTCAGGGAGCTACAACGTCCTCTATTCATAGTCAACAATTGCCTGCATTTCTTGATGGAACGACTACTGCTCTAGAAAATTAGATAGAGTGCTCCACATCGACTGATGGATCTATCAAGGTTTCTCAAATATTTTGATATTAAAGAATTTCCAATTATAGCTTAATTAGATAGAATGTATATTATGAAAAGAAACTGGAATTATCTATATATCAATTCTATATAACATGAAAATATGTATAAAGAAATTATTGTCTATCGAAGTGAACTAGACAACGGAAATGCTCAGATTCGAACTGAGCCTCCTTTCCTAATGAGTGGAGTAAAGATGCCCCCCTTCATTCCTCTACCCACTCTCCCTCGAATATCTTGGTCGAAACTTCTGAATTCAATGCTCATTATTTCAAACATTTCCTATCTAATCACCTACCCAATATCTCAAAGTGGAAAGGGCCCGTCGCCACTCCCACCCCCTTGATGGGATATACCCTCCTGGGGGCATGAATATACAGATGAAAAAGACATTCCCATCTATGTCACTCCATATTTACCAAATTCTATCGGTAATGAATGATGTCAGAAATGACATCATTGAGGCAAACAATGCCATAGCTAACGAAAACCCCCTACCTCATTTTATTTCACTCTGATTAGGAATTTGACTCATATAGTTCTACTATAATAAAAAATTGTTAACCAAAAATTCATCATTTTGAAAATATATATGCAAGAAAAAACAAATTTTGTTGACTCAAATTTATTAGGCACAATAAAATGAATGTCTTTCAGAAAATTTATAATAGAAAGGACATCAAGAAGAATCCACAAATACGTTCAACAAATAGAAATTTAAAGTCTGGGAATTGACATACTTAGGATGTTAGATTAAATATGTACATTATGCAATCGGGACAAACTTGAGGGTTTCGATATGAACATTATGCTATTGCTCAAAGCGGTAATATAGATGCTCGATGTTTATTTATTGGTTAAAAAATCAATAAACCATTAAAAATGACACTGGTTATTTATGTGCTATCCTGAGGCTGAAACCCGTTGCTGCCACCAACCCACCACGTTGTGGTTGTGTGGTTTTCTCTCAGGGGAGTCCAACCACCCGTGATGGTTGTTGACACCATCGATAAAAAAAATTGTACAGTGAAGATACAAAAAAGTATGAACGAGCGATCCAACAAAATTTAAGTTTTTTCAAGGATAAAATTACTCGTTAGACTCGCTTGTTTGTTTGATTTAAGCTAACAAGGGCACATGAGAATTAGAAAGAATCATGAGAGTCGATCTCTGCTGGATGATCAGTGAATGCCAGTAGGGTGGGTGAGTACGACTGAGTAAGGGTTGCTAACGCCCATAACAAACCTCAGTCGATGAGGGTAATTGGATCCATACCTTATTAATGGATCTATTGCCACCACATCAAAGTAGTTTGTAATTTAAATCAACGACCCAGCTGAATTTAATCGTCTAACAAAAGATCAAATGACGTAGAAAGTGGACAGGAAAACAGCGAGGGAGTTGTTTTCAAAAGATCAAATGACGTAGAAAGTGGACAGGAAAACAACGAGGGAGTTGTTTTCAAAGGGTAACGCCTTACAATGTAACTAGTATATAACATAACTAACTAGTATATATATATGTATTAGATGTTATATATAGTAATATTTGTTATATAGTTACATGTTATGTTATATTTAGATGTGTTAAATATAATTTAATTATATTTTAAATTTATATAGTTATAATATATAATTAATATTTTTATTAAAATTTAATTAAATAGCCTACATTTCTCTATTGATATTTTTAATTTAGTCAATATTTTATTTAAGTACAATTATTTTTTTAAAACATATTTTTTATATATTACTATATTTATTATTAAGTTACTAATAGTCTATCTCATATTTTATTAAATTTCTTACGAAAAACGCTAAAGCCTAAAATAATTAGAAAATAAAATTTTTACCATTCAAATCAGGAAAAAACCATAATAAACAAGCTACTATTGCAAGTAAGAAAATTGAAAGCTAAATTATAGTTCTTTTGGTGGTTTTGAAGCATTTTCTTGGTGGTTTTTTGTGGTTTTCTAGGTTGTCTGTGTGGTTTGTTACATAGTTTTTTTGGTTTTCTAAGTTTTTTTTTATTGTTTTGAAGGTTTTTTTTTGTGGTTTTCATGGTTTTTGTATGGTAAGCTTTATTTTTCAGATCAATTTATTTTATTTTGCAATAAAAATTAAATAAAAAAGACAAAAGGATAGGAAACCTACCTCCACTTGAGCCTCTGGGACGTTGGCAAGGTTGTTGGGTAGGTTGCTTGGGATGCTCCATGGTTGAATCCCTTAGTCGAGCTTCAACATCCTCGATTGTGCTTTAGAAGTCTCAGTCAAGCTCCCTTTTGCTTCATACTATACACAAAAATGACTTGCGCAAATTGCGACAATGCCTTTTAATATGAAATAGGGGCTTAATTGAGCCTCAGGCCTCAATCGATCTCCTATTGTCGGGTTAAACAAAAGTTTGATCGAGGGTTTGTTTTGAACTCCTGACCGAGCTATCTTTTAGCACCCAAGGAGCTTGATCGAGCACTTAAAAATGGATTGCTTGAGTGCTTAAAGTGGTTCAATCAAGCTCTCTTTTTTCCACCTAAATGTACCCTCCCTTAGCCAAAAGGTTTAATCCAACTCCATGCTTTTACACCATATCTATACTTAAACTATTTGAAGGAACCATAATGCTTCAATCAAAATTAAATTATTTTGAAGGATAAAAACTATAATGGAAAAATTCCAAATATACAAAAAAAATAAAGAAAATGATGAAGGAATCAAAATGCAAAAAAAAAAAATGAAACTATGAGTAACATATTTGAACCAATACAGAAAAAGAGGCATCAAACAAAATTTGAAAAAAATAAAAATAAAGAAAACCTACTTATATACAAGGTCAATTACAAAGAGGAAACTAACTAAAACATGTATTTTAGAATTTAGCTATTGAGAAGAAGGAGGTATGCTTCCCCTTTAGGTTTTGTATTTTGTATGTTCCTGGTCAAGTTATAAACGACTTGGAAAGGACCAAGCCATAGTTGTTAGAATTTAATAATTTTCCCATTTTCTTCATATGGCTTGTCATATTTTAAAATGAGGTCTCCCACATTGAAATATTTATTTCATGTAGATGATTTATCAAACTATTTATTTATTTTTTGTTGGAGAAAAACAAACTTATTTTTTACCTTCTCTCTCCTATGAAGTTTATTTTTTTGAGGAAAGAAAACATAGACTTATTATTATTTTGGATGGGAATCTACATGATAGTATCATAATTTTATTTTATCTACATTTTCTATTATCCCATCCTTTGATATAACGTGCCTAAATAACTTTCCCCGTAAAGAAATGAATATTTCAGTCTTTGGATTGAGAGAAATGCAAAATTTTTGGCATCTTTCAAATATCTATTAAGCTATTGTAAATGTTTTAAACTTTTCTTGGAATTTATTGTAACAACATCAAAGTAGACCATAAAACTATGACTAATCAAACCCCAAAAGGGTATGTCCATCAAACATTGGAACATAGAACCTCCATTTATTAGACCAAATGGTAATTTTCAATAGACATATGCCCCCACTTCACGTGAAAAGTGATTTTCAACCAATAAACTTAGCTATACTTAATTTTAGATAGAAAACCAATTTCATAATGAAAACAATTCAATGCCAGAGATGAGCTATAAAATTTGTTCCATTGAAGGTGTTATCACTTAGAGAAAACCTTAGTTGTGGGAAAAATCTAAGTAACCTCTAACCAATATTTTGAAATGAAAGTTATCCCTTTCAATTCGAAGGGGGATCCCTTCTATAACTTAGTCTAAAGGAATGGTTATGTACTTAGCACAGTGATTGGATCTGATTTGGATCATACAAAATTGGTTTGGAAAGGAACGATAAAACCATTAGGCATGGAGACTTTTTGACAACACACTACTCACTACAGGCTATATGAACAAACTATAGAGGCAAGGTAGTAACAATTTCTTAGGCAACTCCTCATTCAGTTGTGATAGAAGCATATAGAAATAAATATTGCAAACATAGAAATTAGTGAATTATGTGAAAGATATTCAAGTCAAAAACATATAAACAATTTGACAATTCTAAATATGAGTTGATAAAAATAACTCATATTTAATCACTAAATTCCAAATGTAGAATACTTATGGATCAAATTATGAAATAAAATAAATAACACGCACTAGAAAACAGACAAGAAACCCATGACACAGGAATCTCTGTAAATCTAACCAAGTAACATTGATCACAAAAAATTATATTAATGTCAAAATTCTACACACTCTACCAGGTTCTATAAGAAATTTCCAAGCCCTTTTCAATTACAAAGTCTAAAACTAGATGAGTAATTCTCTAATTAAAAACTAAATACACAAAATATTTACATTTCAAACATAAGAAATAATATTTTGTATCTGAAGGTCATGTTGTTGCTAGAGTCATGGCTGAATATATGCATCCCTAAGTCTAATTTGATGAGGTGGCATCCAAGTAAAAGTTGATAAGGCATTTTTCTAAAAAATAGAAAAGATTAATTCTTGTGATTTCCTGAAACGTAGGCTTCAAATATCAATTCAAATTTCTTAAACTATGATAGATGTGTAAAATATGAGAGAGGTTTGTGTTAATGGGCTTTTTTTGGACAAAAACCTCTTTGGGTTTTCAAATATTCATTTCCATTTGTTCCTAGTCTGCGCCCAAATTTTCTTCATTTTACAGGAAAACCTAGAGTAAAACTAACCATTTTTAAAAGAATGTGTTGCTACTCTAGTTTTCAGCACTTTAACCTTTTTTGTTACAAATTGGCACTAACATTCCCATTGTCAGCACTTTAAAATTTTTATTATCTATAGATCGGTGATGACACTGAAACCGTCAGTGCTTTAAAACTATTAACTAAAATTGTGATAACAATTGGCTCCATAGGGATGTTGTCGATCATAGATGGCTGCAAGAACCCCATAGAACAAAAGCATAATCCATTGGGATAATCTAAACTCAACAACTGCAACTTTCAACCTGCACTTATTCTGCAACTGAAAACAAAACTCTAATCCAAACTAAACTATACGCTACACTGCAATCTGAAACTGAAAAATGTAGGCTAAAAATAAATGGTTGACCAACAAGATTATTGCACACTCATCTTAAAATAAACTGCTAAAATAACTGCTCAATCAAATAATACAAAAATTTCAATTGAACCAATCTAGTAGCTTCTCAAATACTATGGTGTTTTTAGTGTTCTTTAGAAAAATCAAAACTAGATAGTATAGTGGCTAAGACAACTCATGATGTAATTTGTCTCCACATGGAAAGAATGGATAAAAATTCAAACTGAAAAAACCCTCCATGTAGTCAACTATGGGATCATAAAAATGATGATCTAACTTATGACCCTCAAAGTATTGAATGACAGGATAATCATGGTTGAATTTCTTAGATCTATTCATTGTGTCAAACCATGACTTCAACAGTGAATTGTCAAACTCATTCCAAAAAACAAAACACTCTCCAATCTTGAAAACCGAGGGCATCACTACTTCCTCTTGAATTGGATGAAAAAGGATTTCAAAAAATTGATTATGATATTAGGAATTATGGTATTTATTTGAATCTCTAAGGCTTCAAGATCCTTTTCAAGTTTCTCAACAAATGCTTCTATGAAATGAATTTTATCCTCAAAACTACATTTGCATGACTTTAAATAAATAGGTAAGAAACTTGAGAAGGCTTCATCAATTTGATCATCATCAAAATTGTCCTAATATTCCTTAAAACCTTCAATAGAAAAAAATTATTCAACATGCCCAGTCATCTTGATTGATTACGCAACTAGATTTGCAATTCAAGTTCTGAATTCTTCGGATAGTGGAGCCGCCATGGATGTTATAAACTCTGGATTGTTTGACAATGGAGTCATGGGGTGAATTTTGCATAACCACTTTGTTTTTGACCTATGTTCACCATCATAATTAAAATTTGATCATTTTCGTTCTTCCGGGATATTTGCTTCAAGCTTTCATCTCCCCGACAATGATGCCATAAAAAATCTAAGGTAACCTCCAACCAATATTTTGAATTGAAAGATAACCCTTTCAATTCGAAGGGGGATCCCTTCTATAAATCAGTCAAAAGGACTTAGCGCAATGACAAGATCTGATTTGGATCATACAAAATTGGTTTAGAAAGGAACAGTAAAACCATTAGGCATGGAGTCTTTTTGACAAAAACTACTCGTTACATGCTATATGAACACACTACAGAGGCAAGGTAGTAACATATTTCTTAGAAAAATCCCCATTTAGGTATGATAGAAGCATATAGAAATAAATATTGCAAATAGAGAAACTAGAGAATTATGTGAAAGATATTCTAGTCGAAAACATATAAACAATTTCACAATTCTAAATATGAGCTGATAAACAGAATTCAGATTTAATCACTCAATTCCAAACATAAAATAATTATGGATAAGATTGTGAAATAAAATAAATAACATATAGTAGAAAAGAGACAACAAAACCATCACACAATAATCTTTGTAAATCTGAACAAGTAACATTGATCACATCAATTTATATTAATGTCAAAAGTCTACACACTCTACTAGGTTTTTTTTGCTTTAAAACTACTGACTAAAATTGTGATAACAACTAGCTCCATGGGGATGTTTTCAATTATAAATAGCAACAAGAACCCCATAGACTAGAATCCTGATCAATTAGGCTGATCCCAACTAAAAAAATGCAACTTGCAACCTGCACTTATTCTTCAACTGAAAACCAAGCTAAACTATACACTACAGTGTAAACTGAAACTGAAAAATGTAGGTTGAAAATAAATGCTTGGCCAACAAGCTTATTTCACACTCATCCTACACTAAACTGCTAAAATAACTGTTGAATCAAATAATACAAAAATTTCCAATGCAAACAATCCATTAGGTACTCAAATATTGTGGCTTTTCTACTGTGCTTCAAAAAATTAAAACTGCACAATATAGTGGCAAAGGAAACTCATGACGTAATTTGTCTCCATAAGGAAAAAATGACTGAAAATTCAAAATAAAAAAACCCTCCATATTGTCAACTATGGGATCATAAAAATAATGATCTATGTGATGTCACTCAAGGTATTGAATGAATGGATAATCATGGTTTAATTTCTTAGATCTATTCACTATGTCAAACCATGACTTCAACTGTGAATTGTCGAACTCATCCCAAAAATAAAACACTTTTCAATCTTGACAACCGAGAGCAGCACTACCTCCTCTTGATTTGGCTGAAAAAGGCTTTCAAAAGACCAATTATGATATTGAGAATTATGGGATTGTATTTGAATCTCTAAGGCTTCGAGATCCTTTTCGAGTTTCTCAACAAATGCTTTTAAGAAATGAATTTTATTGTCAAAACTAAATTTGCATGGCTTTAAATAAATAGGTAATAAACTTTAGAAGGCTTCATCAATTTGACCATCATCAAAATTGTACCAATATTCCTTAAAACCTTCAATAGGAAAAATATCTTCAACATACCTAGACATATTGATTGATTAGGAAACTAGATATGCTTCTAAATTCTTCAGACATTGGAGCTGCCATGGATGTTATGAACTATGAATTGTTTGACAATGGAGTCACCAGGTGAATGGTACATAAGTTATTTATGTTTGATCTCTATTCACCATCAGAAAACAAATATGATCATTGTCGTTTTTTCGAGATATTTTCTTGAAGCTTTTGCCTCCCCGACAACGACGAAATTTTTTTATCACAGAGAAAACCCTGGTTGTAGGAAAAAATCTAAGGTAACCTATAACCAATATTTTGAATTGAAAGATACCCCTTTCAAGTAGAAGGGGAATCCCTTCTATAACTTAGTCAAAAGGATTGGTTATGTACTTAGCACATTAAATAGATCTGATTTGGATCATACAAAATTGGTTTGGAAAGGATGGTAAAACCATTGAGTATGGAGTCTTTTTTACCACAAACTACTTGTTACTGGCTAATTGAAGAAACTATAGAGGCAAGGTAGCAACATATTTCTTAGACAACTCCTGATTCATCTATGATAGAAGCATATAGAATAATATTGCAAACAAAGAAACTAGTGAATTATGTGAATATTGAGGTAAAAAACATATAAACAATTTAGAAATTCTAAATCTAAGTTGATAAACAAAATTTAGATTTAATCACTCAATTCCAAACGTAGAAGAGTTATGGATCATACTGTGAAAGAAAAGAAATAACATGCACTAGAAAATAGACAGGAAGCCCGTCACACAAGAATCTCTGTAAATATGAATAGGTAAGATTGATAACAGCAATTTATATTAAATGCCAAAAGTCTACACACTCTACCAGGTTCTATAAGAAATTTTCGAACCCTTTTCAACTACAAAGTATTTGTCTTTATAGATCACTTAGTGTATACTGTAAGAAAGTTTCCAACAAAGGTTTAATTACAAAGTCTAAAACTAGTTGAACAATTATTTTATTAAAAACTGAATACATTACCTCTTTCCATCACAAAAAATTAAATAATATTTTGTATTTGAAGATCATGTTGTTGTTGAATTCATGGATGATGCTAAGGAACCCCAAGTCGATTTTGACGAGGTTGCATCCAAGTCAAAGTTGATAAGGCGTTTTTCTAAAAATAGAAAAGATTAATTCTCACAAATTCCCAAAAAATAGGCTTTAAAGATAAATTTGAATATCTCAAACCATGATAGATGTACAGAATCAGAGATAGGATTTTGTTAATGGGCCCGTTTTCAACGAAAACCTCTTTGGGTTTCCAAAAAATCGCTTCCAACTGTTCGGAAACCATGCCCAAAGTTACTGCATTTCATAGGAAAAAACAGAGTAAGACTGACCATTTTTACAAATATGCATTTCTACTCTGGTTGTCAATGCTTTAACCCTGTTTATTACAAATCTACATTGATACTCTCATTTTCAGCGCTTTAAAATTTTATTATTTATAGATCGACATTGACACTGAAACTGACAGTGCTCTAAAACTATTGACTAAAATTGTGATATTAGAAGGAACATGGAAATTATCTTTATCAAATGCTTCATTAAGATTTCTAAAATCTACACATAGTTTGGTTTACCTAAATTAATTTCTAACAAGCACCAAATTTACATCTCAAAGAAATGATGGACCCTGAATAAGATTTTTGCATCCAATAATTTCTTTAATATGTATGAAAGGTTCAAGAGTTAGTTGTAACTTGTGTAATTTATACTGAAAAGGATTATAATTTTCTTTGAATGGAATGATATGTTGCATGATCTTGTTTCAGCTGCTACAACCTCCTCCAAAAATTTTCCTACCTTCAAATTTTGGAGCCTCCTTATAACATGTCTTCTTTCATTTTAAACTATTAAGGTCATGCTCGGTCATGTTGTCTAAGTGTTCAAGTATTCCTTTAGGAATCCTAAGTGTCGAAATACTTGTTTTGAGAAGCCCAAATCTTGATGTATTCACAAGCACACTTTCAAGATAGGCTAAGCACACTTCATAGTGGTAGTTTTGCGCAACCCTTACTCATAGTGACTACACAATCTTTGTTGTTAGGCCCTTATACTACTAGTGTAACCCCTTATTGTTATTGGTACAACCCCCTTATTATATTGGTGTACCCATGTAGTCCCCATATTATTACTATTGTGCCCCATAGAAGCCCACTATTGTTACTATTGTGCCCTTACATTACTATTGTTATGTCAACTCTAATTATTTTATGACCCCTTAGACTCCTATATATAGAAAGGAGGTCTTGTCATTTGTATCATCCAAGAATTGTTCATATGTGTAATGTAAAGGAGGTTTCCCCCTTGAAGAGGTTGATTTATAAGGCGTTCATCTATCTTTTCTATCTTTTTGTGAGCTGGTTTCATAACATTTGGTATCAGAGCTTTGGATTCTAGGGTTTCACTGCTCCAAATAGGCCATCGTGGCATTTTTGCTATAACTGTTCTTCTGTGACGTTTCAGAAGTTAAAAATAAACTACATTTGAGATGAAATCACACTGAACCTCGGGTCCGAATTTCAAAGCCTTTTGCACTATATTTGTAGAGATATGATCTGAGGAAGTTGGTCTTTTTGTAGACCCTTGAATTACATTCCAAACAGGTGACCTGGGGAAGATCATCATAACTTTCTCTCTGACCATCAGATTAAAATTTCGTAAGAAGGTATAGAAAGAGGACGGACTACAGTTTCCTGTGTATATTTTTCAAAGGCAAAGGTCGAAACAGTGACTCGTGGCACGTCGTACAATTTCACTCTCCTGAACTAGTCTCTAATCAGGTCACTGTGGGAGATTTTGCATAAATATTTTCTTGAGAATCCAATTTGGATCAGACTTGTGGCATTGGAAAGAGGAAACAGAGGGCTACCACAAGTAACAATTTCAGAACTGGATGATTCGAAATTACAGTGATACATCAGATTCAATATCAAGTCCTACAAAGTGAAAAAAGGTGTGCAATTTTCTTCAAATTTTTTAATAAGATTTGTTTGAAAAATTAGTTTGAAGGAATTCAAAGGGCATATTAAAGCATTATTATCGGTAATTGATGCCCCGAGGAAAGATAATGCAAACACCTAGTAAGCAACCTAAAAGCTCTAGCATGACTCATGAAGCCGAGGAAGAAATGCAATATGATATATCAAAATTACGAGACCAAGTGTAACAAGTGTCACTTGCACAAAAAGAAACAGAATCTAAGATGGATGGTTTAAAGAAAGATGTATAAGCTAAGATGGATGGTTCAAAGAAAGGCGTAGAAGCTAAGATGGATTGTTTAAAGAAAGCCATAGAAACTAAGATGAATGACGTGGAAGCTAAGATGGACAATTCGAAGACATGCATGGAAGATTTGAAGACAGATTTAACAAAGTTTCTACAAGAAATGCTTACTAATGGTGAAAGGGTAGTAATGGAAACTCATGATGAGAATAAAATAAATGTTAATCATGAT
>APFE030500528.1:0-10061 GCA_000404065.3 Pinus taeda | reverse complement strand
TTTTCCCAGATGGCGAGCTCTTTGTCTGATGTAGGCTTTTCTGGGTCACTGTCTCCTTCTCCGACACACACTCCTTTCCACAACTCATTGAAGATGAGGGTGTGTTGTATCATCCAGGACCAGTCAGGATAGTTCTCCTTTCCAGTGAGAACTATTCCTATCATAGAGATGATTGAATGCATTCTGTAAAAGATTACTTCTGTTGATATATATAAAAAAACTTTTGCTAATAAACTAATACTTCTGATGGCAAAAAAAATTGCTCTTATGAAAAAAAAACTTCTGCTGCTATATAGTCAAATTTTCTGCTGCTATCCTCGGCATCTAAAAGTATGAGAAACTTCTGTTGCTATACCATGGTCGTATAATATAAACATGAATGATATATGTCAATATATATTATATGAGATGCTTTGTATAATATGATCCTTGTCAAACAGCGTTTCTCTAACCCAGCGTTTCGAATGATATACCACGGTTTTCAATTCTCAATTTAACCAGAATTCTCAATTAATGCACTACCACAGCTACCAGCTATTGGGATTGGGATTAGAGGCAGTTCAGGCAGCGTGCAAACTCATTATGTCTAACAATGTTAAACAATGTTTCAAATATACCAGAATAGCGTTTCAAATATTCTCTATGAAACATTCCATATACTAGAACAGTGTTTCAAATATTCTCTATGGAAATCAAAACATTCCATATACCAAAACAATGTTTCAAATAAATATACCAGAACAGCGTTTCAAATCCATATACCATAACAGCGTTTCAAATCCATATACCAGAACAACGTTTAAAATCCATATACCAGAACAGCGTTTAAAATATCAGCATACAGAATTAATATTCAACATCATATAAACCCACAGGACAACGTTACCAAACTTTCTTCAAACTGCGTATTCAACAATTTCAAACTGCGCATTTTACATTTACCAAACTGTGCTATCTATCAGGGTAGGCTCCGAGCATTTTTATTTGGCACCGGACGCAAGAAGTTTTCTCACTAGTTCTTCAAAATGATCGTTTACCAGGACCTGCTCTCTGGTGATGAGCTTCTCTCAGATTCATTTCCTTAGAAAGAACTTTACAATGGAGTTTTGTGGGTTTTCTTAAGCACAAAGCATCAAAAAATCGTAATGTAGAAGGTAGCATACCGTATATGTTTGTATTGGTAGTTACTGAGCAATTCGATTCATGGCCTGAGAAAGATGCTCGCTAACGTAAATGGGTCACGGTGAAAGAGGCAAGGGAGCAGTGTAAACTTGATTGGATGCGTTTAGCACTTGGAGCAGTGTAAAGAAAATTCAGAGTGGCGCATAGAAAATTCAGGCGTTATGAGAGTATGGGACAGAACAGTGGAGCAGAAGGCAGGCAGTGGACAGAGGAGTTACAAGGCAAGGCTAAAAAAAGAACCTGGGACCTATGCTCTAATACCATGTCAGGCCAGGAGTAACTCCAGAAAATTGATTCATTTATTCCATTAGGCAGCTATCTATTATATACATGAATGTGATCGTTCAGTTCATCTTCTTGATGACTGTTCACATTCAATTCTCCCAATCGCTGAGGATTAGGTGTCAACATGCTCTTAGGTCTGGATTTCTCAAACTAATAATCTCTAATAAACTCAAAACATTTAACAAACAAAAAAAATATTAATACTAATGAACCAGCAAAAACCATGGAATCTGACCACGCGAGGAAATGCATAGAAAGGGCACAAAGGCAAATTGTGAGAACAAATCTTGTGAGATAGCATTCGCAGAGTTTGAGGACGCGGATTGTGAGGAAGTCACCGGGATGACAGGATGGTGATGGGAGGTGAAAAGAAGTAGACAAAGATTTAGATAGGGAGGGCGTAAATAGGTAAAATGTTTTGGGTGGCAGAGGAAAGATCAAGAAGATAAGAGCTTTAAGGGGCGGGTCTATAAAAGTGCTTATGGTTATAAAATTTAAGTTTTATTAATTTTTATATGAGAAGAGGTTAAGGATGAAAATATTTGTTTTGAGAATTAAATTATTTCTAACTGCAATGCATTCCATTGGTTAACAAATTCTTTTGAAAATTAGTTCCAGCCAAGGAATATTATACCAGAACTCAACTATCCCCTTTCAAAAGCCATTCAACTTAATTGTGAAATTAATTTTAATTAAATAATTAAAATTGAAAATTTAGATTGGTAAGGAAGAGGTTTATTCAAATAAATGAGGCAGTGAACTATACAACCTTCAGTCAATAATAGACCAAATAATTGAGGCAGTGAACTTAAGCTTATTTTAGTATAGGTTTAGATATTGTAGGGTTATGGATTCAAATGAAATAAGAAAAATTAATTATAATTTTGTGAATGGATATAAATTGAATTTATAAATGAGATAAGTATGTTTTAGTGTCAATTAATTTTTTTAATAAGATAAAGATTTTTATGAATAGTATTATTGTGGTAAAAGTAGAATTGATATTTAATTTTTTATTATTTTATGATAGTAATAAAATTTGGAAATTGGATTTAAGAATGTTTAAGATTAATATTGTTATATTCTTTTTTGTAACCTAAGATGGAATCATTTATATTAAGACAGGTTAAAACCAGTACATATATAGGATGGCTTCAACCCGCCCCGAAGGGAAACCGGGTCTGTTGGCCATGTGAAGTTTTTAATAGCCATCCAAAAATACTGAGTCTGTTTATCCATGCTTTATATGCTAGCCATTCAAAATAACTAACACTGTTTACTAACTGCATTATAAAAGATAACAGAGGGTAGCATACTGTTCAGCTTCCTAACTAAGGATGTAGAAGTCATATCTTGATAAATCATTCTTCCATTGCGCTTGGCTGGTGCTCCTCCTCTTTTTCTTCCTGAGTGAGCTTCTCTAACTACTGTTGTATCTCGTCCAGCTTGCCTTCTTGCATCATAAGGGTTATCTGAAGGTTGTTCATCTCTCTTTTTAGATTTGGAATGCCTTGTGTCATTTCCCCCATCTCCATGGCCACCTATTCCATGGCCTTAGCTAGCAACCTCTTCATGACCCAATACATGTGTAAGGCCTATTTGTACAGGGACATGCATCCTCTGGCGTTTCCAGGGTTTGGCAGCAGGTATTCCCAGTCCTCCATCTCAGATCCTGACTGTTCCTGGATCGTCTCCTCCTCCAGATGCTGAATTATCCTCCTAATGTCTGCATGCGTATTTTTACTATAGGCCATCTCCGCATACTGCACCTGTCGTTTCAACGTTTTCCTTCCGTGTTTTTTCCACGTTGTTTTGGTGCCTCCCTGTTTCTGCTGACCAGCTTGACCATGACCTCTTCTCCCTCTGCGGCCTCTTCCTCGTCCTGCTCCGCTGACATTGTATTCCCTTGCCCTGCTTCCCTATTCGATTTCACTGGCAGGTGGTCCCGTATCCACTTCCTCCTCCCGACCTTCAATTTTCTTATCCCTTATCTCCACCTTTAGAGAGACTGTTTCTTCTGTAATTCTCCCCTTCCCTCTTTCGTTTTTCCTTAACTGCGACTGACTCTCTCGCTCCAGGTCGTGTATCTCCTCCATGTTTGCCCATTTCTGTTCCTCTCCCTCCCAGTGGTCCAGCTTAATGCTTTCAGGTCGCGATGGTCTTCTTCCCCTACTCTCAGACATCACATTCCGCTTCATACCATCCTCTACTCGCTTACACTATATTTGTCTTAACCCTCGAGGTCGACCCTGTTCCTGCCTGCCTCCGCTCACCTCGAGGACTCTCCTTACATGCTTGCCCTTATGCCTCCACCCGTACCCCTCCCTCTCACCTGTCGGCCTTTCTTGTGCTGTTTCACCTTCTTTCTCTGCCGCCTGCACTCACCATAATAGCCCACTCCTCCACGGCTTTCCTTTGTGCGACCTGGTCCTTGTCCCATCACCGATCTGTCGTCGCCTCCACCAGCTCTGAGCTTAAAATTGCTCTTCCTGCTGTGATTTATAATGATTTCCGACTTGCCTAACGTACACTCCACCTGCCTTAATCCCTTGCTACGAGGTGGCTCATAATTGCCGCCCCTGGTCCCTTTACTACCTTCCCTTCTTACCACGTTAACCACCCCGATCGAGGGAAGATTAATATTGTTATATTGAAATTAGGTCATGATTAGATTTTCTATGTTTTTTTTTGCTTATTTTAAAATAGGCATTCAATTTTATTGAATAAATTTCAATTCAATTTTATTGAATAAATTTCAATTCAATTTTTATTTTTTTTTATTTTTTAACGTCCCTAATATAATGGATAAATAAAATATTTACTAATTTTATATTTGTATTTTAATGTATTTCTAAAATGGGTTATTATAGTTCATATGGCCTTGGATAGATAGTGATCTTGTCAGGCACTCTTAGATATTAAGCTACAAGTTAAATTCTTCCTATTCTATTGTTATTTTTGGACATGGCCATTTTGTTGATTTACCATTGCTAATTATAATTAATTGAATATATTTTTTAAATTATATATCTAGAAAAACATCATCATCAATGGCCATTTTGTTGCTTTACCATTGCTAATTATAATTAATTGTATATATTTTTTAAATTATATATCTAGAAAAACATCATCATCAATTAAGTTGCTTCCAAAAGCTATAGTTAATTGTAGAAATTATACACTCTAGTTTTCAAAACTTTTTTGTGTTTAAAAAATATATATATTCTCACCTAAAAATTTATATTTAAAATGTTATATTTTTATTTCAAATTTATTATAATAAATTTTTAAAAACCTTTTTCTGTTAAAAAAAGAGAGTGTATTCTCAACTAAAATTTAATTTAAATATTATTATTTTTTTATTTAAAATTAATATAATAATAAAAAGAGTAAGAGTATGTTCTGCACTAAAAATTTATATTTAAAATATTTATTTTTTTATTTAAAAAAATTACTTTAAAACAGAGGCTTGTTTTAGTATACACTATTGAAATATAATAATGAAAATATTAAAATTAAAATAAATTAAATAATAGCTTTGAAGATTTTTTTATAAAAAATATATATTAATTATTTAAAGATAAAATAATTTAATGTTTATTCGTCTTATTAAGAACAAAATAAATAACAAGAAAGATCTTTGACATACATCTCATTATGAGGAAGACAAATAACAGTAGAGATCTCTGGCTAACTCTTTACCCATCAAATACGAAGACTTTCTTCCTAGAGCTCACTAAGAGGAAAACAAATGACAGGTAAAACTCCTGAGAGTAGTACGTGTTTTATTGGTGAAAGAATGGCGAAGTTATGCAGCACCTGGAGTGATGGAGGATGATGAATTATTTTAGATCTCAAATAGATTATGAGCGCGCTTAGATTAGGGAGTAGTCTACCTGGGCCGTGGAATTGCCCGGTTTCCGTCGCCGCCTGGAAAATTGTCCGGCTCCGGCCGCCAGCAATCCCTCCGCCCTCCGCCACGCTCCCCTGGCTCCTCCACCCCTTCCTCCGCTCCACATTCACTCCCTGATTTACTCAATCACCCCCTGGCTCCGCTCTGGTATTCACTTCCTGATTTTTCCATGCAGATCGAATCATTGCTGAATCATTGCCGGCATCCTGAAATTTCTGATCGGGATCTGCTCACTCACCTTCCTCCTCGACTAGGCGCCTCCCGCTCTGCAATTCCTCTGCTCTGCTGCTCGCCACCCGCTCTGCTGCTCGCCAACCAGGTTTGTTCCGCCTCCCTAATCAGAACCTGTATTTGCAGTGAAAAATTTTACATTTTTGAATTATAAAAGTCCTTTAGATGCCCCAACTCTCAATTTTTTGCTTTTCTAAATTCACTCATATAACTGAATTCTCGATTTTTTGAAATTATTAACTTCCCTAATTGGGCCATACATAATTCGGCCCCAACTTCTGCAACATCTGAGTCATCTGTAGTGTCAGATTCTACCCCAGAATCGTCTTGCTATGGACGGTTCCGAAGCTCATCATTAGTGGATGAACTCGATTGTGTTTGAGACTGGCTGTTATTCCTGGAAGCCTTCGAAACGCTCTTGAAAATCGCCATTTCAATCGAATATTCTTAAGAAATCACTGAATCTGGAACCATACCGTCTCTGCTAGGCTATGGCTATCGGTCGCTTGGCCTCTTCTTGCTCTCACATGAATGTAGTCTTGCTTGACTGGTACAGAAGAAGGTTTCACATTATCAACTGTTTGTTTGGGACAACTTTCAGCCGTTTCAGCACTGTTACATTCTTCAAGCTTATCCTTTAAATCATCCTTGTCTTTTGTACTCTCCCCAACTTTGTAGTGCTTTCCATTCCTCTCAGCCTCATTTATTTCCTTGATTTGTTAAGGACCAAGAACAATAGTATTAGAATGATTTTGCAATAAACAAGAATATTTCCAGGACTTAGTCAGGTGGTGCAAGTGTACAAACGCTCTCAATGTCAAATGCACCCTTTATACTTGTGAATATACAAGGCTTTGTAAACCTACTAGCAGCGCTGAAGAGAAAATAAAAACTAAGCAGTACACCCAATTCGGAGGATCTTGATTAGGCAAGCAAGAAAGAATACCTTTTATTAAATTCCATAACTTCATCCTTCAAAGGTGTAAACGAGGATGTTTGTCTTAAGTTAGATAAAGATCACGGCTAGCTACATCTTACTCCATGTTTTCTGTTACTAGTTAGTAAAGAATAAATGAATGAGGAGATGATAATGGCATAAAGCTCAAATAGGTGAGAGGTTACAAACTAGTTGACTGCTACTAACCATTTATTGATTGAAGAGTAATCGTCAGAACAATTTAAGAAAGATAATGAGAAGATGAATTCTGTTATTCAGAAGGCCATAGAAAGGATCTTGATGCAGAGTATTTAAATAGCCTATTAGTAGTAGAATGCAGAAGACATTGAAAATGAAGATTTCATCCCAAACACATTTTGTCCATGTAACAAAAAATACTAGTATACAGAGGTTATCCTCTGTTGCACGTTTAGGCATTTAGATTGCCATATGAGAAAACTGACTGACTGATACAGAAAGCAGGTAAGCTGTAAACCTGATGCTTTTTGCAAATATATGGTGGGTATCTCACAACTTCTCTGGTTAAAGTATTAAATGCCACTAGTTTATTGATTTTTAGAAGCTTCAGGGAACAGACTCAGATGTTTGTAAAGTGATATACTTGTATGCATGTCTGAACAATGTAAAAGTCCTTGTAAATAATAGTAAACTTGTGAAGGTAGTTAGCATTAGATTCCTTTGAATGCATTCACACAGTTGCAATTTGGATCTCAACTTGAAGAGAAATAGGTCAAGATCTACATGTAATGATCAAACATCAGAAATCAAAGATGGATTTACCAAACAAAATGTTAAATATGGGCATATTACAGAAGAAAGTGCCCCATGCCGAGCGACCGGGGCAGGGGATTGTTTTATAGTCAATGAACATCAGTGACGAGACACATTTTGTAATCAGTGAGGACAGACATTGTCATTTTCTATAGAGTGAATTGCTTTACTTTTAGACTCAACGATGCATGAATCATTATAAGAGAAAACAATGCATTCCATGGTGGCAACTACTGTTGAATGCAGTTGCACAGGTAGGTATCGAGGGTCAGGATAAGACTCATATTTTTAGTTTCAGTGCAATAGGTAGGTAGTTGGAGATCAGTAAAGGTTTTTGCAAAAAACGTAACTGTCAATAAATCACTCACATTGGAAGAAAGGGGATTGAGAAAGAAAGTACCTTTAGAGGAATTGAGAGTGCATCTGCAACTTTAACTTTGGGGTTTGAGAGGCATTTTCTTTTTCTGTGATTGACGGTGTCCTTTGAAGTCAGATCTGAATGAGCATTGGTCTGTTGATGTTCAGAGATGGCAGAATCGTTGCCTCCTAATATGTCAAGCCTCTGTGCCATCACCGTCTCCTCAGCTTCTGCTGCACAGGGTTGCTTGACCTGGAAATGGAAATGGAAATGGGTGTGATATGGCAAATTCCAATGCAAGATGACACTTTTGGCCTCTGTTCCCGTTGAAAATTAATGTATGTTCTGCATCTGCATCTGCATGTTCTGTGCCTTCTCTCGTCGCCCCAGATCTACAACACTGACAAGTCTAGTCCAATCAACTATGAGATTTTAATAGACAGACGTGTTGATGCTGGAATCGCTATCTGTAGTAGGCTTAAATGGCGAGGCAATGGAGTGGAGTCAGCATAGAAAGAATAATCCTAGGAAGTGGAGGGTCTACTTGCGAAGTCTAGGGGAGCAAGGGTGAGAAACTGTAGGCACCAAGAACGGGAATTTTGACAAAACTAAACGAAAAGTTGACTTGTGTGTACAATTAAGGGAAGAGATGTACATTAACCTTACCAATCTTCACCAGAGCCTTAACCTTTAACACTGGTTTTGAAGTATTTTCCAGGGCCCTTTTTATATACATGAATTTCTTTCCTCGGATATTTTGATTTTATTGGTCCTTCAATAGTTGAAAATAAAAATAGAATTGGCTAGCCACCGAGACTTTGCTAAGCCAGTTACCATTTACCCTTCTATTGTTACTATAATTCTAACTATTAATCTGGAGTAAATTTAAAAATGCACCATGGGAACCAAAGCCACTTTAACTGGAACCTTAGTTTTCACTAGATTGTTTGGCTGCTTTATGCTTTTCATCTTTGATGGCTGGAAGACCTTTTCTGATATCTGCCAACTTACCAATCAGCCTTGCTATTTGAACTGAAACCTTTTTGTGTAGGTTCTTGATAATCCTGTGAATGGACTATGTATTTTGATCTGTTTGTCATGGACCTTCCAAGTGTGTTACTGAAATAATGTAGCTCATTTACAATTAAATAATTTATTGTTGGTTATTGATTGGCAAGAATGAGGAAGTGCTCCCCTCTATTCTGCCACAAATTGGAAAGCATCCATGCAACAGTTCTGGTCAGCATATCTTGCTGTCATTGAGTTCCATGAAACTGCATACCACGCAAGCATCCTATCAAATACAGTTTTGCAGGTCAAACTTGTTCCCTAACTCTATATTGCCATATTAACATTGCAGGCATCATTGTTTGTCTGATCACACTGCTATAATGTCCATCCTTTTCCATGCTTTCAATTTCTCTTCCTATGCTTATCTTTCATTTTATTTTCCAAATCCAACAGAATTTCAGACCTTTCTCAATTGTTATGTTACCTGTTTGACCCTCAAACACAAGTCCCTAGTATTAGCTACCATAAAAAAGAGTGAAGATATTAACTATTGTTTTATACAGACAAGCATAACATTTGTTGCTTGATGCAATTAACTTATTCAATTTAGAGCTGCACCATATTTTCATCCAAAAAATGAAACACATGAAATCAGTATAAAGTTAATTATACAGCGTGCTGGCAAGCATCTTTTGTCAAGACAACATATGGAATAATACATTACAACTATAAACTATAATTCTTGTGTGCATATCTCTATGTCCATTAATGTTTGTTCTCTCTATGTCCATTAATGTCTGTCTATGTATATGCATTGATTTGTGTTCATACATCTACATCTTATATGTATTTATGTGAGATTTGAATTTCAACACTTCCCATCATGAGCAAAAATAGAACAAGAGTGTCTCTGAAAATGCCTTTACTGCTATTTATAAGTCATTACCTGAAGCTCCAAGGAAAAAAAAAGGTCTCTAACTGAAGCCCAATCCCTATTCTGCCTAAACAAGCTCTCTGCAATCATATATCCAAGGAGGTCGACAATCCACTCACATCTTTTGTTCACTTGAATATCTTGATGTAACTTCAACCTAAAAATTTTGAAAATACCCATGTTAATTCAAACTTGTTGTGTGGGCTCTTGTCCTTGAGAAATGCCCTAGGGATATATAGCCTTTCGCATGATACATGAAAACAGTTAACAGTCCTCAAACCTCCACTCCCTTTGTAGAGACACCAACAAAATAATATAGCACTTCCAGCTAACTTATTTTACTTAAGCCTCAATATAAATCCCAAAAAAACAGAGTTGAGGAAATAATGAAGTGGATTAAATCACTTAGGACGGTTTT